>CAKXZU010000247.1:0-134608 GCA_936014575.1 Bombus lapidarius
AACACTCTAACAGATTCATAACTTAATATATATTAAAATAATATATATAATATATATAAATTAAATTAAATTATATTATAATATTAAATTAAATATAATATATAATATATATATAATTATATTATTAATTTAATTATAAAAATATATATTAATATAATATAAATTATAATATTATATATTATATATAATATAATATATTATATTATATATTATTATAAATATAATTAATATATATAAATTATTATATTATTATTATATATTAATATATTATATAATATTATATAATTTTATATTATAATATTATATATATAATATATAATATTAATATATATTAATATAATTATAAATATTATATTATATATTATTATATTAATATATATAAATATATATATATATAATTATAATAATATTATAATATATATATAAAATTATATTATATTAATAATAATTATTATATTATTATTATTATATATATAATAAAAATAATAATATATTTATATTAAATAATTATAAATTTATAAATTAATATTAAAAATTATATATTAATTATATAATTATTAAATATATAAGATTAATAAGTTATACGTTATAACGTAATACTACATAACGTTATACGTTATAACGAAATACTATATAACGTTATACGTTATATCGTAAGTCTACATAACGTTATACGTTATAACGTAATACTACATAACGTTATGCGTTATAACGTAACACTATATAACGTTGTACGTTATATCGTTATGCTACATAACGTTATACGTTATAACGTAATATTATATAACGTTATACGTTATATCGTTATGCTACATAACGTTATACGTTATATCGTAATGCTACATAACGTTATACGTTATAACGTATTACCATATAACGTTATACGTTATAACGTATTACCATATAACGTTATACGTTATATCGTAATGTTACATAACGTTACACGTTATATCGTAATGCTACATAACGTATTACGTTATAACGTAATACTACATGACGTTATACGTTATATAGTAATGCTACATAACGTTATACGTTATAACGTAATACTACATAACGTTATACGTTATAACGAAATACTATATAACGTTATACGTTATATCGTAAGTCTACGTAACGTTATACGTTATAACGTAATACTACATAACGTTATGCGTTATAACGTAACACTATATAACGTTGTACGTTATATCGTTATGCTACATAACGTTATACGTTATAACGTAATATTATATAACGTTATACGTTATATCGTTATGCTACATAACGTTATACGTTATATCGTAATGCTACATAACGTTATACGTTATAACGTAATATTATATAACGTTATACGTTATATCGTTATGCTACATAACGTTATACGTTATATCGTAATGCTACATAACGTTATACAGTATATCGTAATGCTACATAGCGTTATACGTTATAACGTAATACTACATAACGTTATGCGTTATAACGTAACACTATATAACGTTGTACGTTATATCGTTATGCTACATAACGTTATACGTTATAACGTAATATTATATAACGTTATACGTTATAACGTAACACTATATAACGTTGTACGATATATCGTTATGCTACATAACGTTATACGTTATAGCGTATTACCATATAACGTTATACGTTATGTCGTAATGTTACATAACGTTATACGTTATATCGCAATGCTACATAACGTTATACGTTATAAAGTAATACTACATAACGTTATACGTTATAACGAAATACTATATAACGTTATACGTTATATCGTAATGCTACATAACGTTATACGTTATAGCGTATTACCATATAACGTTATACGTTATGTCGTAATGTTACATAACGTTATACGTTATATCGCAATGCTACATAACGTTATACGTTATAAAGTAATACTAAATAACGTTATACGTTATAACGAAATACTATATAACGTTATACGTTATATCGTAATGCTACATAACGTTATACGTTATAACGTATTACCATATAACGTTATACGTTATATGGTAATGTTACATAACGTTACAAGTTATATCGTAATGCTACATAACGTATTACGTTATAACGTAATACTACATAACGTTATACGTTATATCGCAATGCTACATAACGTTATACGTTATAACGTAATAATACATGATGTTATACGTTATATCGTAATGCTACATAACGTTATACGTTATAACGTATTACCATATAACGTTATACGTTATATGGTAATGTTACATAACGTTACAAGTTATATCGTAATGCTACATAACGTATTACGTTATAACGTAATACTACATAACGTTATAAGTTATAGCGTATTACCATATAACGTTATACGTTATGTCGTAATGTTACATAACGTCATACGTTATATCGCAATGCTACATAACGTTATACGTTATAAAGTAATACTAGATAACGTTATACGTTATATGGTAATGTTACATAACGTTACAAGTTATATCGTAATGCTACATAACGTATTACGTTATAACGTAATACTACATAACGTTATACGTTATAACGTAATACTACATAACGTTATTCGTTATATCGTAATACTACATAATGTCATACGTTATAACGTAATACTACATAACGTTATACGTAATAACGTAACACTATATAACGTTATACGTTATATCGTTATGCCACATAACGTTGTACGTTATACGTTATAACGAAATATTATATAACGGTATACGTTATATCGTTATGCTACATAACGTTATACGTTATATGGTAATGCTACATAACGTTATACGTTATAACGTAATACTACATGACGTTATACGTTATATCGTAATGCTACATAACGTATTACGTTATAACGTAATACTACATAACGTTATAAGTTATAGCGTATTACCATATAACGTTATACGTTATGTCGTAATGTTACATAACGTCATACGTTATATCGCAATGCTACATAACGTTATACGTTATAAAGTAATACTAGATAACGTTATACGTTATATGGTAATGTTACATAACGTTACAAGTTATATCGTAATGCTACATAACGTATTACGTTATAACGTAATACTACATAACGTTATACGTTATATCGCAATGCTACATAACGTTATACGTTATAACGTAATACTACATAACGTTATACGTTATAACGAAATACTATATAACGGTATACGTTATATCGTTCAGCTACATAACGTTATACGTTATATGGTAAAGCTACATAACGTTATACGTTATAACGTAATACTATATAACGTTATACGTTATATCGTTATGCTACATAACGTATTACGTTATATGGTAATGCTACATAACGTTATACGTTATAACGTAATACTACATAACGTTATACGTTATATCGTTATGCTACATAACTTTATACGTTATAACGTAATACTACATAACGTATTACGATATATCCTAATGCTACATAACGTTATACGTTATATCGCAATGCTACATAACGTATTACGTTATAACGTAATACTACATGACGTTATACGTTATATCGTAATGCTACATAACGTTATACGTTATAACGTAATACTACATAACGTTATACGTTATAACGAAATACTATATAACGTTATACATTATATCGTAATGCTACATAACGTTATACGTTATAACGTATTACCATATAATGATATACGTTATAACGTATTACCATATAACGTTATACGTTATAACGTATTACCATATAACGTTATACGTTATATCGTAATGTTACATAACGTTACACGTTATATCGTAATGCTACATAACGTATTACGTTATATCGTAATGCTACATAACGTATTACGTTATAACGTAATACTACATGACGTTATACGTTATATCGTAATGCTACATAACGTTATACGTTATAACGTAATACTACATAACGTTATACGTAATAACGTAACACTATATAACGTTATACGTTATATCGTTATGCCACATAACGTTGTACGTTATACGTTATAACGAAATATTATATAACGGTATACGTTATATCGTTATGCTACATAACGTTATACGTTATATGGTAATGCTACATAACGTTATACGTTATAACGTAATACTATATAACGTTATACGTTATATCGTAATGCTACATAACGTTATACGTTATATGGTAATGCTACATAACGATATACGTTATAACGTAATACTACATAACGTTATACGTTATATGGTAATGCTACATAACGATATACGTTACATCGTATGTCTACATAACGTTACACGTTATAACATATTACCATATAACGTTATCCTTTATATCGTAATGCTACATAACGTTATACGTTATAACGTAATGCTACATAATGTTATACGTTATATCGTTATGCTACATAACTTTATACGTTATAACGTAATACTACATAACGTATTACGATATATCCTAATACTACATAACGTTATACGTTATAACGAAATACTATATAACGTTATACATTATATCGTATTGCTACATAACGTTATACGTTATAACGTATTACCATATAACGTTATACGTTATAACGTATTACCATATAACGTTATACGTTATATCGTAATGATACATAACGTTACACGTTATAACGTAATGCTACATAATGTTATACGTTATATGGTAATACTACATAACGTTATACGTTATAACGAAATACTATATAACGTTATACGTTATATCGTAATGCTACATAACGTTATACGTTATATCGTTATGCTACATAACTTTATACGTTATAACGTAATACTACATAACGTATTACGATATATCCTAATGCTACATAACGTTATACGTTATATCGCAATGCTACATAACGTATTACGTTATAACGTAATACTACATGACGTTATACGTTATATCGTAATGCTACATAACGTATTACGTTATAACGAAATACTACATAACGTTATACGTTATATCGCAATACTACATAACGTCATACGTTATATCGTTATGCTACATAACTTTATACGTTATAACGTAATACTACATAACGTATTACGATATATCCTAATGCTACATAACGTTATACGTTATAACGTAATACTACATATAGTTATACGTTATAACGAATGTCTACATAACGTTATACGTTATATGGTAATGATACATAGCGTTATACGTTATGTCGTAATTCTACATAACGTTATACGTTATATCGTAATACTACATAACGTTATACGATATATCGTAATGCTACATAACGTTATACGTTATAACGTATTACCATATAACGTTATACGTTATAACGTATTACCATATAACGTTATACGTTATATGGCAATGTTACACAACGTTACAAGTTATATCGTAATGCTACATAACGTATTACGTTATAACGAAATACTACATAACGTTATACGTTATATCGTAATACTACATAACGTCATACGTTATAACGTAATACTACATAACGTTATACGTAATAACGTAACACTATATAACGTTATACGTTATATCGTTATGCCACATAACGTTGTACGTTATACGTTATAACGAAATATTATATAACGGTATACGTTATATCGTTATGCTACATAACGTTATACGTTATATGGTAATGCTACATAACGTTATACGTTATAACGTAATACTACATAACGTTATACGTTATATCGTTATGCTACATAACTTTATACGTTATAACGTAATACTACATAACGTATTACGATATATCCTAATGCTACATAACGTTATACGTTATATCGCAATGCTACATAACGTTCTACGTTATATCGTAATGTTACATAACGTTACACGTTATATCGTAATGCTACATAACGTATTACGTTATAACGTAATACTACAGGACGTTATACGTTATATCGTAATGCTACATAACGTTATACGTTATAACGTAATACTACATAACGTTATACGTAATAACGTAACACTATATAACGTTATACGTTATATCGTTATGCCACATAACGTTGTACGTTATACGTTATAACGAAATATTATATAACGGTATACGTTATATCGTTATGCTACATAACGTTATACGTTATATGGTAATGCTACATAACGTTATACGTTATAACGTAATACTATATAACGTTATACGTTATATCGTAATGCTACATAACGTTATACGTTATAACGTAATACTACATATCGTTATACGTTATATCGTAATGCTGCATAACGTTATATGTTATAACGTATTACCATATAACGTTATACGTTATATCGTTATGCTACAAAACGTTATACGTTATATCGTAATGCTACAGAACGTTATACGTTATATCGTAATGCTACATAACGTTATACGTTATATGGTAATGCTACATAACGATATACGTTACATCGTATGTCTACATAACGTTATACGTTATAACGTAATACTACATAACGTTATACGTTGTAACGTAATACTATATAACGTTATACGTTATATCGTTATGCTACATAACGTTATACGTAATAACGTAACACTATATAACGTTATACGTTATATCGTTATGCCACATAACGTTGTACGTTATACGTTATAACGAAATATTATATAACGGTATACGTTATATCGTTATGCTACATAACGTTATACGTTATATGGTAATGCTACATAACGTTATACGTTATAACGTAATACTATATAACGTTATACGTTATATCGTAATGCTACATAACGTTATACGTTATATGGTAATGCTACATAACGATATACGTTATAACGTAATACTACATAACGTTATACGTTATATAGTAATGCTACATAACGATATACGTTACATCGTATGTCTACATAACGTTATACGTTATACCGTAATACTACATAACGTTATACGTTGTAACGTAATACTATATAACGTTATACGTTATATCGTTATGCTACATAACGTTATAAGTTATGTCGTAATGCTACATAACGTTATACGTAATAACGAAATTCTATATAACGGTATACGTTATATCGTTCAGCTATATAACGTTATACGTTATATCGTAATGCTACATAACGTTATACGTTATATCGTAATGCTACATAACGTTATACGTTATAACGTAATACTACATATCGTTATACGTTATATCGTAATGCTGCATAACGTTATATGTTATAACGTATTACCATATAACGTTATACGTTATATCGTTATGCTACAAAACGTTATACGTTATATCGTAATGCTACAGAACGTTATACGTTATATCGTAATGCTACATAACGTTATACGTTATATCGTAATGCTACATAACGTTATACGTTATAACGCAATACCACATATCGTTATACGTTATAACGAATGTCTACATAACGTTATACGTTATATGGTAATGATACATAGCGTTATACGTTATGTCGTAATTCTACATAACGTTATACGTTATATCGTAATACTACATAACGTTATACGATATATCGTAATGCTACATAACGTTATACGTTATAACGTAATACTACATAACATTATACGTTATGACGAAATACTATATAACGGTATACGTTATATCGTTAAGCTACATAACGTTATACGTTATGACGAAATACTATATAACGGTATACGTTATATCGTTAAGCTACATAACGTTATACGTTATACCGTAATACTACGATCGTTATACGTTATAGCGTATTACCATTTAACGTTATACGTTATGTCGTAATGTTACATAACGTTATACGTTATATCGCAATGCTGCATAACGTTATACGTTATATCGTAATGCTACATAACGTTATACGTTATATCGTAATGCTACATAACGTTATACGTTATGACGTAACACTATATAACGTTATACGTTATATCGTATTGCTACATAACGTTATACGTAATAACGTAATACTACATATCGTTATACGTTATAACGAATGTCTACATAACGTTATACGTTATATGGTAATGATACATAGCGTTATACGTTATGTCGTAATTCTACATAACGTTAGACGTTATATCGTAATGCTACATAACGTTATACGTTATATCGTAATGCTGCATAACGTTATACGTTATATCGTAATGCTACATAACGTTATACGTTATATCGTAATGCTACATAACGTTATACGTTATGACGTAACACTATATAACGTTATACGTTATATCGTAATGCTACATAACGTTATACGTTATAACGTATTACTTCATATCGTTATACGTTATAACGAATGTCTACATAACGTTATACGTTATATGGTAATGATACATAGCGTTATACGTTATGTCGTAATTCTACATAACGTTATACGTTATATCGTAATACTACATAACGTTATACGATATATCGTAATGCTACATAACGTTATACGTTATAACGTAATACTACATAACATTATACGTTATGACGAAATACTATATAACGGTATACGTTATATCGTTAAGCTACATAACGTTATACGTTATGACGAAATACTATATAACGGTATACGTTATATCGTAAAGCTACATAACGTTATACGTTATACCGTAATACTACGATCGTTATACGTTATAGCGTATTACCATATAACGTTATACGTTATGTCGTAATGTTACATAACGTTATACGTTATATCGCAATGCTACATAACGTTATACGTTATAACGTAATACTACATAACGTTATACGTTATATCGAAAGTCTACATAACGTTATACGTCATATCGTAATGCTACATAACGTTATACGTTATAACGTAACACTACATAACGCTATACGTTATAACGTAATACCATATAACGTTATACGATATTTCGTAATGCTACATAACATTATACGTTATATCGTAATTCAACGTAACGTTATACTTTATATCGTAATGCTACATAACGTTAAACGTTATATCGTAATGCTACATAACGTTATACGTTATATCGTAATGCTACATAACGTTATACGTTATATCGTAATAATACATATCGTTATAGGTTATAGCGTATTACCATATACCGTTATACGTTATGTCGTAATGTTACATAACGTTATACGTTATATCGCAATGCTACATAACGTTATACGTAATAACGTAATACTACATAACGTTATACGTTATATCGTAATGCTACATAACGTTATTCGTTATAACGTAATGCTACATAACGTTATACGTTATAACGTAATACTTCGTATCGTTATACGTTATATCGTAATGCTACATAACGTTATTCGTTATAACGTAACACTACATAACATTATACGTGATGACGAAATACTATATAACGCTATACGTTATATCGTTAAGCTACATAACGTTATACGTTATATCGTAATACTACATATCGTTATACGTTATAGCGTATTACCATATAACGTTATACGTTCTGTCGTAATGCTACATAACGTTATACGTTATATCGTAATGCTACATAACGTTATACGTTATATCGAAAGTCTACATAACGATAAACGTTATATGGTAATGATACATAGCGTTGTACGTTATGTCGTAATTCTACATAGCGTTATACGTAATAACGAAATTCTATATAACGGTATACGTTATATCGTTCAGCTACATAACGTTATACGTTATATCGTAATGCTACATAACGTTATACGTTATATCGTAATGCTACATAACGTTATACGTTATATCGTAATGCTACATAACGTTATACGTTATATCGTAATGCTACATAACGTTATACGTTATAACGTAATACCACATATCGTTATACGTTATATCGTAATGCTACATAACGTTATACGTTATATCCTAATGCTACATAACGATATACGTTATAACGTAATGCTATATAACGTTACACGTTATATCGTTATGCTACATAACGTTATAAGTTATGTCGTAATGCTACATAACGTTATACGTAATAACGAAATTCTATATAACGGTATACGTTATATCGTTCAGCTACATAACGTTATACGTTATATCGTAATGCTACATAACGTTATACGTTATATCGAAAGTCTACATAACGTTATACGTTATATGGTAATGATACATAGCGTTATACGTTGTGTCGTAATTCTACATAACGTTATACGTTATATCGTAATGCTGCATAACGTTATATGTTATAACGTATTACCATATAACGTTAGACGTTATATCGTAATGCTACATAACGTTATACGTTATAACGTAATACTACATATCGTTATACGTTATATCGTAATGCTACATAACGTTATACGTTATATCCTAATGCTACATAACGTTATACGTTGTAACGTAATACTATATAACGTTATACGTTATATCGTTATGCTACATAACGTTATAAGTTATGTCGTAATGCTACATAACGTTATACGTAATAACGAAATTCTATATAACGGTATACGTTATGTCGTTCAGCTATATAACGTTATACGTAATAACGTAATACTACATAACGTTATACGTTATATCGTAATGCTACATAACGTTATTCGTTATAACGTAATGCTACATAACGTTATACGTTATAACGTAATACTTCGTATCGTTATACGTTATATCGTAATGCTACATAACGTTATACGATATAACGTATTACCATATAACATCATATGTTATAAGGTAATACTGTGTAACGCATTTCGTTGTGACGTAATGCTACATAACGTTATACGTTATAACGTAATACTATAAAACGTTATACATTATAACGTAATACTACATATCGTTATACGTTATATCGTAATGCTACATAACGTTATACGTTATAACGTAATACTTCATATCGTTATACGTTATATCGTAATGCTACATAACGTTATACGTTATATCCTAATGCTACATAACGTTATACGTAATAACGTAATACTACATAACGTTATACGTTATATCGTAATGCTACATAACGTTATTCGTTATAACGTAACACTACATAACATTATACGTGATGACGAAATACTATATAACGCTATACGTTATATCGTTAAGCTACATAACGTTATACGTTATATCGTAATACTACATATCGTTATACGTTATAGCGTATTACCATATAACGTTATACGTTCTGTCGTAATGCTACATAACGTTATACGTTATATCGTAATGCTACATAACGTTATACGTTATATCGAAAGTCTACATAACGATAAACGTTATATGGTAATGATACATAGCGTTGTACGTTATGTCGTAATTCTACATAACGTTATACGTAATAACGAAATTCTATATAACGGTATACGTTATATCGTTCAGCTACATAACGTTATACGTTATATCGTAATGCTACATAACGTTATACGTTATATCGTAATGCTACATAACGTTATACGTTATATCGTAATGCTACATAACGTTATACGTTATATCGTAATGCTACATAACGTTATACGTTATAACGTAATACCACATATCGTTATACGTTATATCGTAATGCTACATAACGTTATACGTTCTGTCGTAATGCTACATAACGTTATACGTTATATCGTAATGCTACATAACGTTATACGTTATATCGAAAGTCTACATAACGATAAACGTTATATGGTAATGATACATAGCGTTGTACGTTATGTCGTAATTCTACATAACGTTATACGTAATAACGAAATTCTATATAACGGTATACGTTATGTCGTAATGCTACATAACGTTATACGTAATAACGAAATTCTATATAACGGTATACGTTATATCGTTCAGCTACATAACGTTATACGTTATATCGTAATGCTACATAACGTTATACGTTATATCGAAAGTCTACATAACGTTATACGTTATATGGTAATGATACATAGCGTTATACGTTGTGTCGTAATTCTACATAACGTTATACGTTATATCGTAATGCTGCATAACGTTATACGTTATAACGTAATACTACATATCGTTATACGTTATATCGTAATGCTACATAACGTTATACGTTATATCCTAATGCTACATAACGTTATACGTTGTAACGTAATACTATATAACGTTATACGTTATATCGTTATGCTACATAACGTTATAAGTTATGTCGTAATGCTACATAACGTTATACGTAATAACGAAATTCTATATAACGGTATACGTTATGTCGTTCAGCTATATAACGTTATACGTTATATCGTAATGCTACATAACGTTATACGTTATATCGTTAAGCTACATAACGTTATACGTTATGACGAAATACTATATAACGGTATACGTTATATCGTTATGCTACATAACGTTATACGTTATATCGTAATACTACATATCGTTATACGTTATAGCGTATTACCATATAACGTTATACGTTATGTCGTAATGTTACATAACGTTATACGTTATATCGCAATGCTACATAACGTTATACGTTATAACGTAATACTACATAACGTTATACGTTATGACGAAATACTATATAACGGTATACGTTATATCGTTAAGCTACATAACGTTATACGTTATATGGTAAAGCTACATAAATGTTATACGTTATATCGTTATGCTACATAACGTTATACGTTATAACGTAATATATAACGTTATACGTTATATCGTTATGCTACATAACGTTATACGTTATATCGTAATGCTACATAACGTTATACATTATATCGTAATGCTACATAACGTTATACGTTATATGGTAGTCATACATAGCGTTATACGTTATATCGTAATGCTACATAACGTTATACGTTATATCGCAATGCTACATAACGTTATACGTTATAACGTAATATATAACGTTATACGTTATATCGTTATGCTACATAACGTTATACGTTATATCGTAATGCTACATAACGTTATACGTTATATCGTAATGCTACATAACGTTATACGTTATGACGTAACACTATATAACGTTATACGTTATATCGTATTGCTACATAACGTTATACGTAATAACGTAATACTACATATCGTTATACGTTATAACGAATGTCTACATAACGTTATACGTTATATGGTAATGATACATAGCGTTATACGTTATGTCGTAATTCTACATAACGTTAGACGTTATATCGTAATGCTACATAACGTTATACGTTACATCGTAATGCTGCATAACGTTATACGTTATATCGTAATGCTACATAACGTTATACGTTATATCGTAATGCTACATAACGTTATACGTTATGACGTAACACTATATAACGTTATACGTTATATCGTAATGCTACATAACGTTATACGTTATAACGTATTACTTCATATCGTTATACGTTATAACGAATGTCTACATAACGTTATACGTTATATGGTAATGATACATAGCGTTATACGTTATGTCGTAATTCTACATAACGTTATACGTTATATCGTAATTCTACATAACGTTATACGATATATCGTAATGCTACATAACGTTATACGTTATAACGTAATACTACATAACATTATACGTTATGACGAAATACTATATAACGGTATACGTTATATCGTTAAGCTACATAACGTTATACGTTATGACGAAATACTATATAACGGTATACGTTATATCGTAAAGCTACATAACGTTATACGTTATACCGTAATACTACGATCGTTATACGTTATAGCGTATTACGATTTAACGTTATACGTTATGTCGTAATGTTACATAACGTTATACGTTATATCGCAATGCTACATAACGTTATACGTTATAACGTAATACTACATAACGTTATACGTTATGACGAAATACTATATAACGGTATACGTTATATCGTTAAGCTACATAACGTTATACGTTATATGGTAAAGCTACATAAATGTTATACGTTATAACGTAATACCATATGACGTTATACGTTATATCGTTATGCTACATAACGTTATACGTTATAACGTAATATATAACGTTATACGTTATATCGTTATGCTACATAACGTTATACGTTATACCGTAATGCTACATAACGTTATACATTATATCGTAATGCTACATAGCGTTATACGTTGTATCGTTCTGCAACATAACGTTATACGTTATATCGTAATGCTACATAACGTTATACGTTATAGCGTATTACCATATAACGTTATACGTTATGTCGTAATGTTACATAACGTTATACGTTATATCGCAATGCTACATAACGTTATACGTTATAACGTAATACTACATAACGTTATACGTTATATCGAAAGTCTACATAACGTTATACGTCATATCGTAATGCTACATAACGTTATACGTTATAACGTAACACTACATAACGCTATACGTTATAACGTAATACCATATAACGTTATACGATATTTCGTAATGCTACATAACATTATACGTTATATCGTAATTCAACGTAACGTTATACTTTATATCGTAATGCTACATAACGTTAAACGTTATATCGTAATGCTACATAACGTTATACGTTATATCGTAATGCTACATAACGTTATACGTTATATCGTAATAATACATATCGTTATAGGTTATAGCGTATTACCATATACCGTTATACGTTATGTCGTAATGTTACATAACGTTATACGTTATATCGCAATGCTACATAACGTTATACGCTATAACGTAATACTACATAACGTTATACGTTATGACGAAATACTATATAACGGTACACGTTATATCGTTAAGCTACATAACGTTATACGTTATATCCTAATGCTACATAACGTTATACGTAATAACGTAATACTACATAACGTTATACGTTATATCGTAATGCTACATAACGTTATTCGTTATAACGTAATGCTACATAACGTTATACGTTATAACGTAATACTTCATATCGTTATACGTTATATCGTAATGCTACATAACGTTATACGATATAACGTATTACCATATAACATCATATGTTATAAGGTAATACTGTGTAACGCATTTCGTTGTGACGTAATGCTACATAACGTTATACGTTATAACGTAATACTACATAACATTATACGTGATGACGAAATACTATATAACGCTATACGTTATATCGTTAAGCTACATAACGTTATACGTTATATCGTAATACTACATATCGTTATACGTTATATCGTAATGCTACATAACGTTATACGTTATAACGTAATACTTCATATCGTTATACGTTATATCGTAATGCTACATAACGTTATACGTTATATCCTAATGCTACATAACGTTATACGTAATAACGTAATACTACATAACGTTATACGTTATATCGTAATGCTACATAACGTTATTCGTTATAACGTAACACTACATAACATTATACGTGATGACGAAATACTATATAACGCTATACGTTATATCGTTAAGCTACATAACGTTATACGTTATATCGTAATACTACATATCGTTATACGTTATAGCGTATTACCATATAACGTTATACGTTCTGTCGTAATGCTACATAACGTTATACGTTATATCGTAATGCTACATAACGTTATACGTTATATCGAAAGTCTACATAACGATAAACGTTATATGGTAATGATACATAGCGTTGTACGTTATGTCGTAATTCTACATAACGTTATACGTAATAACGAAATTCTATATAACGGTATACGTTATATCGTTCAGCTACATAACGTTATACGTTATATCGTAATGCTACATAACGTTATACGTTATATCGTAATGCTACATAACGTTATACGTTATATCGTAATGCTACATAACGTTATACGTTATATCGTAATGCTACATAACGTTATACGTTATAACGTAATACCACATATCGTTATACGTTATATCGTAATGCTACATAACGTTATACGTTATATCCTAATGCTACATAACGATATACGTTATAACGTAATGCTATATAACGTTACACGTTATATCGTTATGCTACATAACGTTATAAGTTATGTCGTAATGCTACATAACGTTATACGTAATAACGAAATTCTATATAACGGTATACGTTATATCGTTCAGCTACATAACGTTATACGTTATATCGTAATGCTACATAACGTTATACGTTATATCGAAAGTCTACATAACGTTATACGTTATATGGTAATGATACATAGCGTTATACGTTGTGTCGTAATTCTACATAACGTTATACGTTATATCGTAATGCTGCATAACGTTATATGTTATAACGTATTACCATATAACGTTAGACGTTATATCGTAATGCTACATAACGTTATACGTTATAACGTAATACTACATATCGTTATACGTTATATCGTAATGCTACATAACGTTATACGTTATATCCTAATGCTACATAACGTTATACGTTATATCGTTAAGCTACATAACGTTATACGTTATGACGAAATACTATATAACGGTATACGTTATATCGTTATGCTACATAACGTTATACGTTATATCGTAATACTACATATCGTTATACGTTATAGCGTATTACCATATAACGTTATACGTTATGTCGTAATGTTACATAACGTTATACGTTATATCGCAATGCTACATAACGTTATACGTTATAACGTAATACTACATAACGTTATACGTTATGACGAAATACTATATAACGGTATACGTTATATCGTTAAGCTACATAACGTTATACGTTATATGGTAAAGCTACATAAATGTTATACGTTATATCGTTATGCTACATAACGTTATACGTTATAACGTAATATATAACGTTATACGTTATATCGTTATGCTACATAACGTTATACGTTATATCGTAATGCTACATAACGTTATACATTATATCGTAATGCTACATAACGTTATACGTTATATGGTAGTCATACATAGCGTTATACGTTATATCGTAATGCTACATAACGTTATACGTTATATCGCAATGCTACATAACGTTATACATTATATCGTAATGCTACATAACGTTATACATTATATCGTAATGCTACATAGGGTTATACGTTGTATCGTTCTGCTACATAACGTTATACGTTACATCGTAATGCTACATAACGTTATACGTTATAGCGTATTACCATATAACGTCATATGTTATATGGTAATACTGTGTAACGCATTTCGTTATGGCGTAATGCTACATATCGTTATACGTTATAACGTAATACTATAAAACGTTATACGTTATAACGTAACACTACATAACGTTTTACGTTATATCGTAATGCTGCATAACGAAATACGTTATATCGAAAGTCTACATAAAGTTATACGTTATATGGTAATGATACATAGCGTTATACGTTATATCGTAATGCTACATAACGTTATACGTTATATCGTAATGCTACATAACGTTATACGTTATATCGTAATTCTACATATCGTTATACGTTATATCGTAATGCTACATAACGTTATACGTTATAACGTAATACTATATAACGTTATACGTTATATCGTTATGCTACATAACGTTATACGTTATATCGTAATGCTACATAACGTTATACGTTATGTCGTTATTCTACATAACGTTATACGTTATATCGTAATGCTACATAACGTTATACGTTATATCGTTATGCTACATAACGTTATACGTTATATCGTAATGCTACATAACGTTATACGTTATATCGTAACGCTACATAACGTCATACGTTATATCGTTCAGCTACATAACGTTATACGTTATATCGTAATGCTACATAACGTTATACGTTATATGGTAATGCTACACAACGATATACGTTATATCGTGAGTTTACATAACGTTATACGTTATATGGTAATGATACATAGCGTTATACGTTATGTCGTAGTTCTACATAACGTTATACGTTATATCGTAATGCTACATAACTTTATACGTTATATCGTAATGCTGCATAACGTTATACGTTATAACGTAGTACCATATGACGTTATACGTTATATTCAGCTACATAACGTTATACGTTATATCGTAATGCTACATAACGTTATACGGTATATGGTAATGCTACACAACGATATACGTTATATCGTGAGTTTACATAACGTTATACGTTATATCGTAATGCTATATAACGTTATACTTTATATCGTTATTCTACATAAAGTTATACGTTATATCGTAATGCTACATAACGTTATACGTTATATCGTTATTCTACATAACGTTATACGTTATATCGTAATGCTACATAACGTTATACATTATATCGTAATGCTACATAGGGTTATACGTTGTATCGTTCTGCTACATAACGTTATACGTTACATCGTAATGCTACATAACGTTATACGTTATAGCGTATTACCATATAACGTCATATGTTATATGGTAATACTGTGTAACGCATTTCGTTATGGCGTAATGCTACATATCGTTATACGTTATAACGTAATACTATAAAACGTTATACGTTATAACGTAACACTACATAACGTTTTACGTTATATCGTAATGCTGCATAACGAAATACGTTATATCGAAAGTCTACATAAAGTTATACGTTATATGGTAATGATGCATAGCGTTATACGTTATATCGTAATGCTACATAACGTTATACGTTATATCGTAATGCTACATAACGTTATACGTTATATCGTAATTCTACATATCGTTATACGTTATATCGTAATGCTACATAACGTTATACGTTATAACGTAATACTATATAACGTTATACGTTATATCGTTATGCTACATAACGTTATACGTTATATCGTAATGCTACATAACGTTATACGTTATGTCGTTATTCTACATAACGTTATACGTTATATCGTAATGCTACATAACGTTATACGTTATATCGTTATGCTACATAACGTTATACGTTATATCGTAATGCTACATAACGTTATACGTTATATCGTAACGCTACATAACGTTATACGTTATATCGTTCAGCTACATAACGTTATACGTTATATCGTAATGCTACATAACGTTATACGTTATATGGTAATGCTACACAACGATATACGTTATATCGTGAGTTTACATAACGTTATACGTTATATGGTAATGATACATAGCGTTATACGTTATGTCGTAGTTCTACATAACGTTATACGTTATATCGTAATGCTACATAACTTTATACGTTATATCGTAATGCTGCATAACGTTATACGTTATAACGTAGTACCATATGACGTTATACGTTATATTCAGCTACATAACGTTATACGTTATATCGTAATGCTACATAACGTTATACGGTATATGGTAATGCTACACAACGATATACGTTATATCGTGAGTTTACATAACGTTATACGTTATATCGTAATGCTATATAACGTTATACTTTATATCGTTATTCTACATAAAGTTATACGTTATATCGTAATGCTACATAACGTTATACGTTATATCGTTATTCTACATAACGTTATACGTTATATCGTAATGCTACATAACGTTATACGTTATATGGTAATGCTACACAACGATATACGTTATATCGTAAGTTTACATAACGTTATACGTTATATGGTAATGATACATAGCGTTATACGTTATGTCGTAATTCTACATAACGTTATACGTAATAACGAAATTCTATATAACGGTGTACGTTATATCGTTAAGCTACATAACGTTATACGTTATAACGTAACACAACATAACGCTATACGTTATAACGTAATTCCATATAACGTTATACGTTATATCGTAATGCTACATAACGTTATACGTTATGTCGTAATTCTACATAACGTTATACGTAATAACGAAATTCTATATAACGGTATACGTTATATCGTTCAGCTACATAACGTTATACGTTATATCGTAATGCTACATAACGTTATACGTTATATCGTAATGCTACATAACGTTATACGTTACGACGAAATACAATATAACGGTATGCGTTATATCATTAAGCTACATAACGTTATACGTTATAACGTAACACTACATAACGCTATACGTCATAACGTAATACCATATAACGTTATACGTTATATCGTAATGCTACATAACGTTATACGTTATATCGTAATTCTACGTAACGTTATACGTTATATCGTAATGCTACATAACGTTATACGTTATGGCGAAATACTATGTAACGGTATACGTTATAACGTAATACTATATAACGTTATACGTTATATCGTTATGCTACATAACGTTATACGTTATAACGTAATATTATATAACGTTATACGTTATATCGTTATGCTACATACCGTTATACGTTATATCGTAATGCTACATAACGTTATGCATTATATCGTAATGCTACATAGCGTTATACGTTGTATCGTTCTGCTACATAGCGTTATACGTTATATCGTAATGCGGCATAACGTTATACGTTACATGGTAATGATACATAGCGTTATACGTTATATCGTAATGCTACATAACGTTATACGTTATAACGTATTACCATATAACGTCATATGTTATAAGGTAATACTATGTAACGTAATTGGTTATAACGTAATGCTACATAACGTTATACGTTATAACGTAATACTATAAAACGTTATACGTTATAACGTAACACTACATAACGTTATACGTTATATCGTAATACTGCATAGCGTTATATGTTATAACGTATTACCATATAACGTTATACTTTATATCGTAATGCTACATAACGTTATACGTTATAACGTAATGCCACATAATGTTATACGTTATATCGTTATGCTACATAACTTTATACGTTATAACGTAATACTACATAACGTTATACGATATATCCTAATGCTACATAACGTTATACGTTATATCGCAATGCTACATAACTCTATACGTAATATCGTAATGCTACATAACGTTATACGTTATAACGTATTACCATATAACGTTATACGTTACATCGTAATGCTACATAACGTTATACGTTACATCGTAATGCTACATAACGTTATACGTTATATCGCAATGCTACATAACGTTATACGTTATATCGTAATGCTACATAACGTTACACGTAATAACGTATTACCATATAACGTTATACGTTATATCGTCATGCTACATAACGTTATACGTTATATCGTAATGCTACATAACGTTATACGTTATAACGTAATACCATATAACGTTGTACGTTAAATCGTTATGCTACATAACGTTATTCGTTATATAGTAATGCTACATAACGTTATACGTTATATCGTAATGCTACACAACGTATTACGTTATAACGCAATACTACATAACGTTATACGTTATATCGTAATGCTACATAACGTTATACGTTATAACGTATTACCATATAATGTTATACGTTATATCGTAATGTTACATAACGTTACACGTTATATCGTAATGCTACACAACGTATTACGTTATAACGTAATACTACATAACGTTATACGTTATATCGTAATGCTACATAACGTTATACGTTATAACGTAATACTACATAACGTTATACGTTATAACGAAATACTATATAACGTTATTCGTTATATCGTAATGCTACATTACGTTGTACGTTATAACGTATTACCATATAGCGTTATACGTTATATCGTAATGTTACATAACGTTACACGTTATATCGTAATGCTACATAACGTATTACGTTATAACGTAATACTACGTAACGTTATACGTTATATCGTAATGCTACATAACGTTATACGTTATAACGTATAACCATATAACGTTACACGTTATATCGTAATGCTACATAACGATATACGTTATATCGTAATACTGCATAACGTTATGCGTTATAACTTAACACCATATAACGTTGTACGTTATATCGTTATGCTACATAACGTTATACGTTATAACGTATTACCATATAACGTTATACGTTATATCGTAATGTTACATAACGTTATACGTTATATCGTAATACTACATATCGTCATACGTTATAACGTAATACTACATAACGTTATACGTTCTGACGAAATACTATATAACGGTATACGTTTTATCGTTGAGCTACATAACGTTATACGTTATATCGTAATTCTACATACCGTTATACGTTATAACGTATTACCATATAACGTTATACGTTATATCGTAATGCTACATAACGTTATACGTTATAACGTAATACTACATATCGTTATACGTTATATCGAAAGTCTACATAACGTTATACGTTATATGGTAATGATACATAGCGTTATACGTTGTGTCGTAATTCTACATAACGTTATACGTTATATCGTAATGCTGCATAACGTTATATGTTATAACGTATTACCATATAACGTTAGACGTTATATCGTAATGCTACATAACGTTATACGTTATAACGTAATACTACATATCGTTATACGTTATATCGTAATGCTACATAACGTTATACGTTATATCCTAATGCTACATAACGTTATACGTTGTAACGTAATACTATATAACGTTATACGTTATATCGTTATGCTACATAACGTTATAAGTTATGTCGTAATGCTACATAACGTTATACGTAATAACGAAATTCTATATAACGGTATACGTTATGTCGTTCAGCTATATAACGTTATACGTTATATCGTAATGCTACATAACGTTATACGTTATATCGTTAAGCTACATAACGTTATACGTTATGACGAAATACTATATAACGGTATACGTTATATCGTTATGCTACATAACGTTATACGTTATATCGTAATACTACATATCGTTATACGTTATAGCGTATTACCATATAACGTTATACGTTATGTCGTAATGTTACATAACGTTATACGTTATATCGCAATGCTACATAACGTTATACGTTATAACGTAATACTACATAACGTTATACGTTATGACGAAATACTATATAACGGTATACGTTATATCGTTAAGCTACATAACGTTATACGTTATATGGTAAAGCTACATAAATGTTATACGTTATATCGTTATGCTACATAACGTTATACGTTATAACGTAATATATAACGTTATACGTTATATCGTTATGCTACATAACGTTATACGTTATATCGTAATGCTACATAACGTTATACATTATATCGTAATGCTACATAACGTTATACGTTATATGGTAGTCATACATAGCGTTATACGTTATATCGTAATGCTACATAACGTTATACGTTATATCGCAATGCTACATAACGTTATACATTATATCGTAATGCTACATAACGTTATACATTATATCGTAATGCTACATAGGGTTATACGTTGTATCGTTCTGCTACATAACGTTATACGTTACATCGTAATGCTACATAACGTTATACGTTATAGCGTATTACCATATAACGTCATATGTTATATGGTAATACTGTGTAACGCATTTCGTTATGGCGTAATGCTACATATCGTTATACGTTATAACGTAATACTATAAAACGTTATACGTTATAACGTAACACTACATAACGTTTTACGTTATATCGTAATGCTGCATAACGAAATACGTTATATCGAAAGTCTACATAAAGTTATACGTTATATGGTAATGATACATAGCGTTATACGTTATATCGTAATGCTACATAACGTTATACGTTATATCGTAATGCTACATAACGTTATACGTTATATCGTAATTCTACATATCGTTATACGTTATATCGTAATGCTACATAACGTTATACGTTATAACGTAATACTATATAACGTTATACGTTATATCGTTATGCTACATAACGTTATACGTTATATCGTAATGCTACATAACGTTATACGTTATGTCGTTATTCTACATAACGTTATACGTTATATCGTAATGCTACATAACGTTATACGTTATATCGTTATGCTACATAACGTTATACGTTATATCGTAATGCTACATAACGTTATACGTTATATCGTAACGCTACATAACGTCATACGTTATATCGTTCAGCTACATAACGTTATACGTTATATCGTAATGCTACATAACGTTATACGTTATATGGTAATGCTACACAACGATATACGTTATATCGTGAGTTTACATAACGTTATACGTTATATGGTAATGATACATAGCGTTATACGTTATGTCGTAGTTCTACATAACGTTATACGTTATATCGTAATGCTACATAACTTTATACGTTATATCGTAATGCTGCATAACGTTATACGTTATAACGTAGTACCATATGACGTTATACGTTATATTCAGCTACATAACGTTATACGTTATATCGTAATGCTACATAACGTTATACGGTATATGGTAATGCTACACAACGATATACGTTATATCGTGAGTTTACATAACGTTATACGTTATATCGTAATGCTATATAACGTTATACTTTATATCGTTATTCTACATAAAGTTATACGTTATATCGTAATGCTACATAACGTTATACGTTATATCGTTATTCTACATAACGTTATACGTTATATCGTAATGCTACATAACGTTATACATTATATCGTAATGCTACATAGGGTTATACGTTGTATCGTTCTGCTACATAACGTTATACGTTACATCGTAATGCTACATAACGTTATACGTTATAGCGTATTACCATATAACGTCATATGTTATATGGTAATACTGTGTAACGCATTTCGTTATGGCGTAATGCTACATATCGTTATACGTTATAACGTAATACTATAAAACGTTATACGTTATAACGTAACACTACATAACGTTTTACGTTATATCGTAATGCTGCATAACGAAATACGTTATATCGAAAGTCTACATAAAGTTATACGTTATATGGTAATGATGCATAGCGTTATACGTTATATCGTAATGCTACATAACGTTATACGTTATATCGTAATGTTACATAACGTTATACGTTATATCGTAATTCTACATATCGTTATACGTTATATCGTAATGCTACATAACGTTATACGTTATAACGTAATACTATATAACGTTATACGTTATATCGTAATGCTACATAGGGTTATACGTTGTATCGTTCTGCTACATAACGTTATACGTTACATCGTAATGCTACATAACGTTATACGTTATAGCGTATTACCATATAACGTCATATGTTATATGGTAATACTGTGTAACGCATTTCGTTATGGCGTAATGCTACATATCGTTATACGTTATAACGTAATACTATAAAACGTTATACGTTATAACGTAACACTACATAACGTTTTACGTTATATCGTAATGCTGCATAACGAAATACGTTATATCGAAAGTCTACATAAAGTTATACGTTATATGGTAATGATGCATAGCGTTATACGTTATATCGTAATGCTACATAACGTTATACGTTATATCGTAATGTTACATAACGTTATACGTTATATCGTAATTCTACATATCGTTATACGTTATATCGTAATGCTACATAACGTTATACGTTATAACGTAATACTATATAACGTTATACGTTATATCGTTATGCTACATAACGTTATACGTTATATCGTAATGCTACATAACGTTATACGTTATGTCGTTATTCTACATAACGTTATACGTTATATCGTAATGCTACATAACGTTATACGTTATATCGTTATGCTACATAACGTTATACGTTATATCGTAATGCTACATAACGTTATACGTTATATCGTAACGCTACATAACGTTATACGTTATATCGTTCAGCTACATAACGTTATACGTTATATCGTAATGCTACATAACGTTATACGTTATATGGTAATGCTACACAACGATATACGTTATATCGTGAGTTTACATAACGTTATACGTTATATGGTAATGATACATAGCGTTATACGTTATGTCGTAGTTCTACATAACGTTATACGTTATATCGTAATGCTACATAACTTTATACGTTATATCGTAATGCTGCATAACGTTATACGTTATAACGTAGTACCATATGACGTTATACGTTATATTCAGCTACATAACGTTATACGTTATATCGTAATGCTACATAACGTTATACGGTATATGGTAATGCTACACAACGATATACGTTATATCGTGAGTTTACATAACGTTATACGTTATATCGTAATGCTATATAACGTTATACTTTATATCGTTATTCTACATAAAGTTATACGTTATATCGTAATGCTACATAACGTTATACGTTATATCGTTATTCTACATAACGTTATACGTTATATCGTAATGCTACATAACGTTATACGTTATATGGTAATGCTACACAACGATATACGTTATATCGTAAGTTTACATAACGTTATACGTTATATGGTAATGATACATAGCGTTATACGTTATGTCGTAATTCTACATAACGTTATACGTAATAACGAAATTCTATATAACGGTGTACGTTATATCGTTAAGCTACATAACGTTATACGTTATAACGTAACACAACATAACGCTATACGTTATAACGTAATTCCATATAACGTTATACGTTATATCGTAATGCTACATAACGTTATACGTTATGTCGTAATTCTACATAACGTTATACGTAATAACGAAATTCTATATAACGGTATACGTTATATCGTTCAGCTACATAACGTTATACGTTATATCGTAATGCTACATAACGTTATACGTTATATCGTAATGCTACATAACGTTATACGTTACGACGAAATACAATATAACGGTATGCATTATATCATTAAGCTACATAACGTTATACGTTATAACGTAACACTACATAACGCTATACGTCATAACGTAATACCATATAACGTTATACGTTATATCGTAATGCTACATAACGTTATACGTTATATCGTAATTCTACGTAACGTTATACGTTATATCGTAATGCTACATAACGTTATACGTTATGGCGAAATACTATGTAACGGTATACGTTATAACGTAATACTATATAACGTTATACGTTATATCGTTATGCTACATAACGTTATACGTTATAACGTAATATTATATAACGTTATACGTTATATCGTTATGCTACATACCGTTATACGTTATATCGTAATGCTACATAACGTTATGCATTATATCGTAATGCTACATAGCGTTATACGTTGTATCGTTCTGCTACATAGCGTTATACGTTATATCGTAATGCGGCATAACGTTATACGTTACATGGTAATGATACATAGCGTTATACGTTATATCGTAATGCTACATAACGTTATACGTTATAACGTATTACCATATAACGTCATATGTTATAAGGTAATACTATGTAACGTAATTGGTTATATCGTAATGCTACATAACGTTATACGTTATAACGTAATACTATAAAACGTTATACGTTATAACGTAACACTACATAACGTTATACGTTATATCGTAATACTGCATAGCGTTATATGTTATAACGTATTACCATATAACGTTATACTTTATATCGTAATGCTACATAACGTTATACGTTATAACGTAATGCCACATAATGTTATACGTTATATCGTTATGCTACATAACTTTATACGTTATAACGTAATACTACATAACGTTATACGATATATCCTAATGCTACATAACGTTATACGTTATATCGCAATGCTACATAACTCTATACGTAATATCGTAATGCTACATAACGTTATACGTTATAACGTATTACCATATAACGTTATACGTTACATCGTAATGCTACATAACGTTATACGTTACATCGTAATGCTACATAACGTTATACGTTATATCGCAATGCTACATAACGTTATACGTTATATCGTAATGCTACATAACGTTACACGTAATAACGTATTACCATATAACGTTATACGTTATATCGTCATGCTACATAACGTTATACGTTATATCGTAATGCTACATAACGTTATACGTTATAACGTAATACCATATAACGTTGTACGTTAAATCGTTATGCTACATAACGTTATTCGTTATATAGTAATGCTACATAACGTTATACGTTATATCGTAATGCTACACAACGTATTACGTTATAACGCAATACTACATAACGTTATACGTTATATCGTAATGCTACATAACGTTATACGTTATAACGTATTACCATATAATGTTATACGTTATATCGTAATGTTACATAACGTTACACGTTATATCGTAATGCTACACAACGTATTACGTTATAACGTAATACTACATAACGTTATACGTTATATCGTAATGCTACATAACGTTATACGTTATAACGTAATACTACATAACGTTATACGTTATAACGAAATACTATATAACGTTATTCGTTATATCGTAATGCTACATTACGTTGTACGTTATAACGTATTACCATATAGCGTTATACGTTATATCGTAATGTTACATAACGTTACACGTTATATCGTAATGCTACATAACGTATTACGTTATAACGTAATACTACGTAACGTTATACGTTATATCGTAATGCTACATAACGTTATACGTTATAACGTATAACCATATAACGTTACACGTTATATCGTAATGCTACATAACGATATACGTTATATCGTAATACTGCATAACGTTATGCGTTATAACTTAACACCATATAACGTTGTACGTTATATCGTTATGCTACATAACGTTATACGTTATAACGTATTACCATATAACGTTATACGTTATATCGTAATGTTACATAACGTTATACGTTATATCGTAATACTACATATCGTCATACGTTATAACGTAATACTACATAACGTTATACGTTCTGACGAAATACTATATAACGGTATACGTTTTATCGTTGAGCTACATAACGTTATACGTTATATCGTAATTCTACATACCGTTATACGTTATAACGTATTACCATATAACGTTATACGTTATATCGTAACGCTACATAACGTTACACGTTTTATCGTAATGCTACATAACGTATAACGTTATACGGTATATCGTAATGCTACATAACGTTATACGTTATAACGTAACACTACATAACGCTATACGTTATAACGTAACACCATATAACGTTATACGTTATATCGCAATGCTACATAACGTTATACGTTATATCGTAATTCTACGTAACGTTATACGTTATATCGTAATGCTACATAACGTTATACGTTATATCGTAATGCTACATAACATTATACGTTATATCGGTAATGCTACATAACGATATACGTTATAACGTATTACCATATAACGTCATATGTTATAAGGTAATACTGTGTAACGCATTTCGTTATGACGTAATGCTACATAACGTTATACGTTACATCGTAATGCTGCATAACGTTATATGTTATAACGTATTACCATATAACGTTATACGTTATATCGTAATGCTACATATCGTTATACGTTATATCGTTATGCTACATAACGTTATACGTTATATCGTAATGCTACATAACGTTTTACGTTATATCGTTATGCTACATAACGTTATACGTTATATCGTAATGCTACATAACGTTATACGTTATATGGTATTGCTACATAACGAAATACGTTATATCGTAAGTCTACATAACGCCATACGTTATATGGTAATGATACATAGCGTTATACGTTATGTCGTAATTCTACATAACGTTATACGTTATATCGTAATACAACATATCGTTATACGTTATATCCTAATGCTACATAACGTTATACGTTATATGGTAATGATACATAGCGTTATACGTTATGTCGTAATGCTACATAACGTTATACGTAATAACTAAATACTATATAACGGTATACGTTATATCGTTCAGCTACATAACGTTATACGTTATATCGTAATGCTACATAACGTTATACGTTATTTGGTAATGCTACACAACGATATACGTTATATCGTATGTTTACATAACGTTATACGTTATATGGTAATGATACATAGCGTTATACGTTATGTCGTAATTCTACATAACGTTATACGTAATAACGAAATTCTATATAACGGTATACGTTATATCGTTCAGCTACATAACGTTATACGTTATATCGTAAAGGTACATAACTTTATACGTTATATCGTAATGCTACATAACGTTATACGTTATAACGTAATACTACATAACGTTATACGTTATGACGAAATACTATATAACGGTATACGTTATATCGTTAAGCTACATAACGTTATACGTTATATCGTAATACTACATATCGTTATACGTTATAGCGTATTACCATATAACGTTATACGTTATGTCCTAATGTTACATAACGTTATACGTAATATCGCAATGCTACATAACGTTATACGTAATAACGAAATTCTATATAACGGTATACGTTATATCGTTCAGCTACATAACGTTATACGTTATATCGTAAAGGTACATAACTTTATACGTTATATCGTAATGCTACATAACGTTATACGTTATAACGTATTACCATATAACGTTATACGTTATATCGTAATGTTACATAACGTTGTACGTTATGACGTAATACTACATAACGTTATACGTTATAACGAAATATTATATAACGGTATAAGTTATATCGTAATGCTACATAACGTTATACGTTATATGGTAATGCTACATAACGTTATACGTTATAACGTAATACTATATAACGTTATACGTTATATCGTAATGCTACATAACGTTATACGTTATAACGTATTACCATATAACGTTATACGTTATATCGTAATGTTACATAACGTTATACGTTATAACGTAATACTATATAACGTCGTACGTTATATCGTAATGCAACATAACGGTATACGTTATATCGTAATGCGTCATAACGTTATACGTTATATCGTAGTGCTACATAACGCTATACGTTATATCGTAATGCTACATAACGTTATACGTTATAACGTATAACCATATAACTATATACATTACATCGTAATTCTACATAACGATATACGTTATATCGTAATACTTCATAACGTTATGCGTTATAACTTAACACTATAAAACGTTGTACGTTATATCGTTATGCTACATAACGTTATACGTCATATAGTAAAGCTACATAATGTTATACGTTATATCGTAATGCTACATAACGATATACGTTATATCGTAATACTACATAGCGTCATACGTTATAACGTAATACTACATAACGTTATACGTAAAAACGTAACACTGTATAACGTTATACGTTATATCGTTATGCTACATAATGTTGTACGTTATGACGTAATACTACATAACGTTATACGTTATAACGAAATATTATATAACGGTATACGTTATATCGTTATGCTACATATCGTTATACGTTATATGGTAATGCTACATAACGTTATACGTTATAACGTAATACTATACAACGTTATACGTTATATCGTAATGCTACATAACGTTATACGTTATAACGTATTACCATATAACGTTATACGTTATATCGTAATGTTACATAACGTTATACGTTATAACGTAATACTATATAACGTTGTACGTTATATCGTAATGCAACATAACGGTATACGTTATATCGTAATGCTTCATAACGTTATACGTTATATCGTAGTGCTACATAACGTTATACGTTATATCGTAATACTACATAACGTTATACGTTATAACGTATTACCATATAACGTTATACGTTATATCGTAATGCTACATGACGTTATACGTTATATGGTAATGCTACATAACGATATACGTTACATCGTAAGTCTACATAACGTTATACGTTATAACGTAATACTACATAACGTTATACGTTATAACGTAATACTATATAACGTTATACGTTAAATCGTAATGCTACATAACGTTGTACGTTATAACGTATTACCATATAACGTTATACGTTATATCGTAATGTTACATAACGTTACACGTTATATCGTAATGCTACATAACTTATTACGTTATAACGTAATACTACGTAACGTTATACGTTATATCGTAATGCTACATAACGTTATACGTTATAACGTATAACCATATAACGTTACACGTTATATCGTAATGCTACATAACGATATACGTTATATCGTAATAATGCATAACGTTATGCGTTATAACTTAACGCTATATAACGTTGTACGTTATATCGTTATGCTACATAACGTTATACGTTATAACGTATTACCATATAACGTTATACGTTATATCGTAATGCTACATAACGTTATACGTTATAACGTATTACCATATAACGTTTTACGTTATATCGTAATGTTACATAACGTTATACGTTATATGGTAATGCTACATAATGTTATACGTTATAACGTAATACTATATAACGTTATACGTTATATCGTAATGCTACATAACGTTATACGTTATAACGTATTACCATATAACGTTTTACGTTATATCGTAATGTTACATAACGTTATACGTTATAACGTAATACTATATAACGTCGTACGTTATATCGTAATGCAACATAACGGTATACGTTATATCGTAATGCGTCATAACGTTATACGTTATATCGTAGTGCTACATAACGTTATACGTTATAACGTATTACCATATAACGTTATACGTTATATCGTAATGTTACATAACGTTATACGTTATAACGTAATACTATATAACGTTGTACGTTATATCGTAATGCTTCATAACGTTATACGTTATATCGTAGTGCTACATAACGTTATACGTTATATCGTAATACTACATAACGTTATACGTTATAACGTATAACCATATAACTATATACGTTATATCGTAATGCTACATAACGATATACGTTATATCGTTATACTTCATAACGTTATGCGTTATAACTTAACACTATATAACGTTGTACGTTATATCGTTATGCTACATAACGTTATACGTTATATAGTAAAGCTACATAACGTTATACGTTATATCGTAATGCTACATAACGATATACGTTATATCGTAATACTACATAGCGTCATACGTTATAACGTAATACTACATAGCGTTATACGTAATAACGTAACACTATATAACGTTATACGTTATATCGTTATGCTACATAACGTTGTACGTTATGACGTAATACTACATAACGTTATACGTTATAACGAAATATTATATAACGGTATACGTTATATCGTTATGCTACATATCGTTATACGTTATATGGTAATGCTACATAACGTTATACGTTATAACGTAATACTATACAACGTTATACGTTATATCGTAATGCTACATAACGATATACGTTATAACGTATTACCATATAACGTTATACGTTATATCGTAATGTTACATAACGTTATACGTTATAACGTAATACTATATAACGTTGTACGTTATATCGTAATGCAACATAACGGTATACGTTATATCGTAATGCTTCATAACGTTATACGTTATATCGTAGTGCTACATAACGTTATACGTTATATCGTAATACTACATAACGTTATACGTTATATGGTAATGCTACATAACGTTATACGTTATATCGTAATGCTGCATAACGTTATACGTTAAAACGTATAACCATATAACGTTATACGTTATATCGTAATGCTACATAACGTTATACGTTATATCGTAATGCTGCATAGCGTTATATGTTATAACGTATTACCATATAACGTTATACTTTATATCGTAATGCTACATAACGATATACGTTATAACGTAATGCTACATAATGTTATACGTTATATCGTTATGCTACATAACTTTATACGTTATAACGTAATACTACATAACGTTATACGATATATCCTAATGCTACATAACGCTATACGTTATATCGTAATGCCACATAACGTTATACGTTATAACGTATTACCATATAACGTTATACGTTATATCGTAATGCTACATGACGTTATACGTTATATGGTAATGCTACATAACGATATACGTTACATCGTAAGTCTACATAACGTTATACGTTATAACGTAATACTACATAACGTTATACGTTATAACGTAATACTATATAACGTTATACGTTAAATCGTAATGCTACATAACGTTGTACGTTATAACGTATTACCATATAACGTTATACGTTATATCGTAATGTTACATAACGTTACACGTTATATCGTAATGCTACATAACGTATTACGTTATAACGTAATACTACGTAACGTTATACGTTATATCGTAATGCTACATAACGTTATACGTTATAACGTATAACCATATAACGTTACACGTTATATCGTAATGCTACATAACGATATACGTTATATCGTAATACTGCATAACGTTATGCGTTATAACTTAACGCTATATAACGTTGTACGTTATATCGTTATGCTACATAACGTTATACGTTATAACGTATTACCATATAACGTTATACGTTATATCGTAATGTTACATAACGTTGTACGTTATGACGTATTACTACATAACGTTATACGTTATAACGAAATATTATATAACGGTATAAGTTATATCGTTATGCTACATAACGTTATACGTTATATGGTAATGCTACATAACGTTATACGTTATAACGTAATACTATATAACGTTATACGTTATATCGTAATGCTACATAACGTTATACGTTATAACGTATTACCATATAACGTTATACGTTATATCGTAATGTTACATAACGTTATACGTTATAACGTAATACTATATAACGTCGTACGTTATATCGTAATGCTACATAACGTTATACGTTATAACGAAATATTATATAACGGTATAAGTTATATCGTTATGCTACATAACGTTATACGTTATATGGTAATGCTACATAACGTTATACGTTATAACGTAATACTATATAACGTTATACGTTATATCGTAATGCTACATAACGTTATACGTTATAACGTATTACCATATAACGTTATACGTTATATCGTAATGTTGCATAACGTTATACGTTATATCGTAGTGCTACATAACGTTATACGTTATATCGTAATACTACATAACGTTATACGTTATATGGTAATGCTACATAACGTTATACGTTATATCGTAATGCTGCATAACGTTATACGTTAAAACGTATAACCATATAACGTTATACGTTATATCGTAATGCTACATAACGTTATACGTTATATCGTAATGCTGCATAGCGTTATATGTTATAACGTATTACCATATAACGTTATACTTTATATCGTAATGCTACATAACGATATACGTTATAACGTAATGCTACATAATGTTATACGTTATATCGTTATGCTACATAACTTTATACGTTATAACGTAATACTACATAACGTTATACGATATATCCTAATGCTACATAACGTTATACGTTATATCGCAATGCTACATAACGCTATACGTTATATCGTAATGCCACATAACGTTATACGTTATAACGTATTACCATATAACGTTATACGTTATATCGTAATGCTACATGACGTTATACGTTATATGGTAATGCTACATAACGATATACGTTACATCGTAAGTCTACATAACGTATTACGTTATAACGTAATACTACGTAACGTTATACGTTATATCGTAATGCTACATAACGTTATACGTTATAACGTATAACCATATAACGTTACACGTTATATCGTAATGCTACATAACGATATACGTTATATCGTAATACTGCATAACGTTATGCGTTATAACTTAACGCTATATAACGTTGTACGTTATATCGTTATGCTACATAACGTTATACGTTATAACGTATTACCATATAACGTTATACGTTATATCGTAATGTTACATAACGTTGTACGTTATGACGTATTACTACATAACGTTATACGTTATAACGAAATATTATATAACGGTATAAGTTATATCGTTATGCTACATAACGTTATACGTTATATGGTAATGCTACATAACGTTATACGTTATAACGTAATACTATATAACGTTATACGTTATATCGTAATGCTACATAACGTTATACGTTATAACGTATTACCATATAACGTTATACGTTATATCGTAATGTTACATAACGTTATACGTTATAACGTAATACTATATAACGTCGTACGTTATATCGTAATGCAACATAACGGTATACGTTATATCGTAATGCGTCATAACGTTATACGTTATATCGTAGTGCTACATAACGATATACGTTATATCGTAATGCTACATAACGTTATACGTTATAACGTATAACCATATAACTATATACGTTATATCGTAATTCTACATAACGATATGCGTTATATCGTAATACTTCATAACGTTATGCGTTATAACTTAACACTATATAACGTTGTACGTTATATCGTTATGCTACATAACGTTATACGTTATATAGTAAAGCTACATAATGTTATACGTTATATCGTAATGCTACATAACGATATACGTTATATCGTAATACTACATAGCGTCATACGTTATAACGTAATACTACATAACGTTATACGTAAAAACGTAACACTATATAACGTTATACGTTATATCGTTATGCTACATAACGTTGTACGTCATGACGTAATACTACATAACGTTATACGTTATAACGAAATATTATATAACGGTATACGTTATATCGTTATGCTACATAACGTTATACGTTATATGGTAATGCTACATAACGTTATACGTTATAACGTAATACTATACAACGTTATACGTTATATCGTAATGCTACATAACGTTATACGTTATAACGTATTACCATATAACGTTATACGTTATATAGTAATGTTACATAACGTTATACGTTATAACGTAATACCATATAACGTTATACTTTATATCGTAATGCTACATAACGATATACGTTATAACGTAATGCTACATAATGTTATACGTTATATCGTTATGCTACATAACTTTATACGTTATAACGTAATACTACATAACGTTATACGATATATCCTAATGCTACATAACGCTATACGTTATATCGTAATGCCACATAACGTTATACGTTATAACGTATTACCATATAACGTTATACTTTATATCGTAATGCTACATAACGATATACGTTATAACGTAATGCTACATAATGTTATACGTTATATCGTTATGCTACATAACTTTATACGTTATAACGTAATACTACATAACGTTATACGATATATCCTAATGCTACATAACGCTATACGTTATATCGTAATGCCACATAACGTTATACGTTATAACGTATTACCATATAACGTTATACGTTATATCGTAATGCTACATGACGTTATACGTTATATGGTAATGCTACATAACGATATACGTTACATCGTAAGTCTACATAACGTTATACGTTATAACGTAATACTACATAACGTTATACGTTATAACGTAATACTATATAACGTTATACGTTAAATCGTAATGCTACATAACGTTGTACGTTATAACGTATTACCATATAACGTTATACGTTATATCGTAATGTTACATAACGTTACACGTTATATCGTAATGCTACATAACGTATTACGTTATAACGTAATACTACGTAACGTTATACGTTATATCGTAATGCTACATAACGTTATACGTTATAACGTATAACCATATAACGTTACACGTTATATCGTAATGCTACATAACGATATACGTTATATCGTAATACTGCATAACGTTATGCGTTATAACTTAACGCTATATAACGTTGTACGTTATATCGTTATGCTACATAACGTTATACGTTATAACGTATTACCATATAACGTTATACGTTATATCGTAATGTTACATAACGTTGTACGTTATGACGTATTACTACATAACGTTATACGTTATAACGAAATATTATATAACGGTATAAGTTATATCGTTATGCTACATAACGTTATACGTTATATGGTAATGCTACATAACGTTATACGTTATAACGTAATACTATATAACGTTATACGTTATATCGTAATGCTACATAACGTTATACGTTATAACGTATTACCATATAACGTTATACGTTATATCGTAATGTTACATAACGTTATACGTTATAACGTAATACTATATAACGTCGTACGTTATATCGTAATGCTACATAACGTTATACGTTATAACGAAATATTATATAACGGTATAAGTTATATCGTTATGCTACATAACGTTATACGTTATATGGTAATGCTACATAACGTTATACGTTATAACGTAATACTATATAACGTTATACGTTATATCGTAATGCTACATAACGTTATACGTTATAACGTATTACCATATAACGTTATACGTTATATCGTAATGTTGCATAACGTTATACGTTATATCGTAGTGCTACATAACGTTATACGTTATATCGTAATACTACATAACGTTATACGTTATATGGTAATGCTACATAACGTTATACGTTATATCGTAATGCTGCATAACGTTATACGTTAAAACGTATAACCATATAACGTTATACGTTATATCGTAATGCTACATAACGTTATACGTTATATCGTAATGCTGCATAGCGTTATATGTTATAACGTATTACCATATAACGTTATACTTTATATCGTAATGCTACATAACGATATACGTTATAACGTAATGCTACATAATGTTATACGTTATATCGTTATGCTACATAACTTTATACGTTATAACGTAATACTACATAACGTTATACGATATATCCTAATGCTACATAACGTTATACGTTATATCGCAATGCTACATAACGCTATACGTTATATCGTAATGCCACATAACGTTATACGTTATAACGTATTACCATATAACGTTATACGTTATATCGTAATGCTACATGACGTTATACGTTATATGGTAATGCTACATAACGATATACGTTACATCGTAAGTCTACATAACGTATTACGTTATAACGTAATACTACGTAACGTTATACGTTATATCGTAATGCTACATAACGTTATACGTTATAACGTATAACCATATAACGTTACACGTTATATCGTAATGCTACATAACGATATACGTTATATCGTAATACTGCATAACGTTATGCGTTATAACTTAACGCTATATAACGTTGTACGTTATATCGTTATGCTACATAACGTTATACGTTATAACGTATTACCATATAACGTTATACGTTATATCGTAATGTTACATAACGTTGTACGTTATGACGTATTACTACATAACGTTATACGTTATAACGAAATATTATATAACGGTATAAGTTATATCGTTATGCTACATAACGTTATACGTTATATGGTAATGCTACATAACGTTATACGTTATAACGTAATACTATATAACGTTATACGTTATATCGTAATGCTACATAACGTTATACGTTATAACGTATTACCATATAACGTTATACGTTATATCGTAATGTTACATAACGTTATACGTTATAACGTAATACTATATAACGTCGTACGTTATATCGTAATGCAACATAACGGTATACGTTATATCGTAATGCGTCATAACGTTATACGTTATATCGTAGTGCTACATAACGATATACGTTATATCGTAATGCTACATAACGTTATACGTTATAACGTATAACCATATAACTATATACGTTATATCGTAATTCTACATAACGATATGCGTTATATCGTAATACTTCATAACGTTATGCGTTATAACTTAACACTATATAACGTTGTACGTTATATCGTTATGCTACATAACGTTATACGTTATATAGTAAAGCTACATAATGTTATACGTTATATCGTAATGCTACATAACGATATACGTTATATCGTAATACTACATAGCGTCATACGTTATAACGTAATACTACATAACGTTATACGTAAAAACGTAACACTATATAACGTTATACGTTATATCGTTATGCTACATAACGTTGTACGTCATGACGTAATACTACATAACGTTATACGTTATAACGAAATATTATATAACGGTATACGTTATATCGTTATGCTACATAACGTTATACGTTATATGGTAATGCTACATAACGTTATACGTTATAACGTAATACTATACAACGTTATACGTTATATCGTAATGCTACATAACGTTATACGTTATAACGTATTACCATATAACGTTATACGTTATATAGTAATGTTACATAACGTTATACGTTATAACGTAATACTATATAACGTTGTACGTTATATCGTAATGCAACATAACGGTATACGTTATATCGTAATGCTTCATAACGTTATACGTTATATCGTAGTGCTACATAACGTTATACGGTATATCGTAATACTACATAACGTTATACGTTATAACGTATTACCATATAACGTTATACGTTATATCGTAATGCTACATGACGTTATACGTTATATGGTAATGCTACATAACGATATACGTTACATCGTAAGTCTACATAACGTTATACGTTATAACGTAATACTACATAACGTTATACGTTATAACGTAATACTATATAACGTTATACGTTAAATCGTAATGCTACATAACGTTGTACGTTATAACGTATTACCATATAACGTTATACGTTATATCGTAATGTTACATAACGTTACACGTTATATCGTAATGCTACATAACGTATTACGTTATAACGTAATACTACGTAACGTTATACGTTATATCGTAATGCTACATAACGTTATACGTTATAACGTATAACCATATAACGTTACACGTTATATCGTAATGCTACATAACGATATACGTTATATCGTAATACTGCATAACGTTATGCGTTATAACTTAACGCTATATAACGTTGTACGTTATATCGTTATGCTACATAACGTTATACGTTATAACGTATTACCATATAACGTTATACGTTATATCGTAATGTTACATAACGTTGTACGTTATGACGTAATACTACATAACGTTATACGTTATAACGAAATATTATATAACGGTATAAGTTATATCGTTATGCTACATAACGTTATACGTTATATGGTAATGCTACATAACGTTATACGTTATAACGTAATACTATATAACGTTATACGTTATATCGTAATGCTACATAACGTTATACGTTATAACGTATTACCATATAACGTTATACGTTATATCGTAATGTTACATAACGTTATACGTTATAACGTAATACTATATAACGTCGTACGTTATATCGTAATGCAACATAACGGTATACGTTATATCGTAATGCGTCATAACGTTATACGTTATATCGTAATGCTTCATAACGTTATACGTTATATCGTAGTGCTACATAACGTTATACGGTATATCGTAATACTACATAACGTTATACGTTATAACGTATTACCATATAACGTTATACGTTATATCGTAATGCTACATGACGTTATCCGTTATATGGTAATGCTACATAACGATATACGTTACATCGTAAGTCTACATAACGTTATACGTTATAACGTAATACTACATAACGTTATACGTTATAACGTAATACTATATAACGTTATACTTTAAATCGTAATGCTACATAACGTTGTACGTTATAACGTATTACCATATAACGTTATACGTTATATCGTAATGTTACATAACGTTACACGTTATATCGTAATGCTACATAACGTATTACGTTATAACGTAATACTACGTAACGTTATACGTTATATCGTAATGCTACATAACGTTATACGTTATAACGTATAACCATATAACGTTACACGTTATATCGTAATGCTACATAACGATATACGTTATATCGTAATACTGCATAACGTTATGCGTTATAACTTAACGCTATATAACGTTGTACGTTATATCGTTATGCTACATAACGTTATACGTTATAACGTATTACCATATAACGTTATACGTTATATCGTAATGTTACATAACGTTGTACGTTATGACGTAATACTACATAACGTTATACGTTATAACGAAATATTATATAACGGTATAAGTTATATCGTTATGCTACATAACGTTATACGTTATATGGTAATGCTACATAACGTTATACGTTATAACGTAATACTATATAACGTTATACGTTATATCGTAATGCTACATAACGTTATACGTTATAACGTATTACCATATAACGTTATACGTTATATCGTAATGTTACATAACGTTATACGTTATAACGTAATACTATATAACGTCGTACGTTATATCGTAATGCAACATAACGGTATACGTTATATCGTAATGCGTCATAACGTTATACGTTATATCGTAGTGCTACATAACGATATACGTTATATCGTAATGCTACATAACGTTATACGTTATAACGTATAACCATATAACTATATACGTTATATCGTAATTCTACATAACGATATGCGTTATATCGTAATACTTCATAACGTTATGCGTTATAACTTAACACTATATAACGTTGTACGTTATATCGTTATGCTACATAACGTTATACGTTATATAGTAAAGCTACATAATGTTATACGTTATATCGTAATGCTACATAACGATATACGTTATATCGTAATACTACATAGCGTCATACGTTATAACGTAATACTACATAACGTTATACGTAAAAACGTAACACTATATAACGTTATACGTTATATCGTTATGCTACATAACGTTGTACGTTATGACGTAATACTACATAACGTTATACGTTATAACGAAATATTATATAACGGTATACGTTATATCGTTATGCTACATAACGTTATACGTTATATGGTAATGCTACATAACGTTATACGTTATAACGTAATACTATACAACGTTATACGTTATATCGTAATGCTACATAACGTTATACGTTATAACGTAATACTATATAACGTTATACGTTATATCGTAATGCTACATAACGTTATACGTTATAACGTATTACCATATAACGTTATACGTTATATCGTAATGTTACATAACGTTATACGTTATATCGTAGTGCTACATAACGTTATACGTTATATCGTAATACTACATAACGTTATACGTTATATGGTAATGCTACATAACGTTATACGTTATATCGTAATGCTGCATAACGTTATACGTTAAAACGTATAACCATATAACGTTATACGTTATATCGTAATGCTACATAACGTTATACGTTATATCGTAATGCTGCATAGCGTTATATGTTATAACGTATTACCATATAACGTTATACTTTATATCGTAATGCTACATAACGATATACGTTATAACGTAATGCTACATAATGTTATACGTTATATCGTTATGCTACATAACTTTATACGTTATAACGTAATACTACATAACGTTATACGATATATCCTAATGCTACATAACGTTATACGTTATATCGCAATGCTACATAACGCTATACGTTATATCGTAATGCCACATAACGTTATACGTTATAACGTATTACCATATAACGTTATACGTTATATCGTAATGCTACATGACGTTATACGTTATATGGTAATGCTACATAACGATATACGTTACATCGTAAGTCTACATAACGTTATACGTTATAACGTAATACTACATAACGTTATACGTTATAACGTAATACTATATAACGTTATACGTTAAATCGTAATGCTACATAACGTTGTACGTTATAACGTATTACCATATAACGTTATACGTTATATCGTAATGTTACATAACGTTACACGTTATATCGTAATGCTACATAACGTATTACGTTATAACGTAATACTACGTAACGTTATACGTTATATCGTAATGCTACATAACGTTATACGTTATAACGTATAACCATATAACGTTACACGTTATATCGTAATGCTACATAACGATATACGTTATATCGTAATACTGCATAATGTTATGCGTTATAACTTAACGCTATATAACGTTGTACGTTATATCGTTATGCTACATAACGTTATACGTTATAACGTAATACTATATAACGTCGTACGTTATATCGTAATGCAACATAACGGTATACGTTATATCGTAATGCGTCATAACGATATACGTTATATCGTAATGCTACATAACGTTATACGTTATAACGTATAACCATATAACTATATACGTTATATCGTAATTCTACATAACGATATGCGTTATATCGTAATACTTCATAACGTTATGCGTTATAACTTAACACTATATAACGTTGTACGTTATATCGTTATGCTACATAACGTTATACGTTATATAGTAAAGCTACATAATGTTATACGTTATATCGTAATGCTACATAACGTTATACGTTATAACGTAATACTATACAACGTTATACGTTATATCGTAATGCTACATAACGTTATACGTTATAACGTATTACCATATAACGTTATACGTTATATAGTAATGTTACATAACGTTATACGTTATAACGTAATACTATATAACGTTGTACGTTATATCGTAATGCAACATAACGGTATACGTTATATCGTAATGCTTCATAACGTTATACGTTATATCGTAGTGCTACATAACGTTATACGTTATATCGTAATACTACATAACGTTATACGTTATAACGTATTACCATATAACGTTATACGTTATATCGTAATGCTACATGACGTTATACGTTATATGGTAATGCTACATAACGATATACGTTACATCGTAAGTCTACATAACGTTATACGTTATAACGTAATACTACATAACGTTATACGTTATAACGTAGTACTATATAACGTTATACGTTAAATCGTAATGCTACATAACGTTGTACGTTATAACGTATTACCATATAACGTTATACGTTATATCGTAATGTTACATAACGTTACACGTTATATCGTAATGCTACATAACGTATTACGTTATAACGTAATACTACGTAACGTTATACGTTATATCGTAATGCTACATAACGTTATACGTTATAACGTATAACCATATAACGTTACACGTTATATCGTAATGCTACATAACGATATACGTTATATCGTAATACTGCATAACGTTATGCGTTATAACTTAACGCTATATAACGTTGTACGTTATATCGTTATGCTACATAACGTTATACGTTATAACGTATTACCATATAACGTTATACGTTATATCGTAATGTTACATAACGTTGTACGTTATGACGTAATACTACATAACGTTATACGTTATAACGAAATATTATATAACGGTATAAGTTATATCGTTATGCTACATAACGTTATACGTTATATGGTAATGCTACATAACGTTATACGTTATAACGTAATACTATATAACGTTATACGTTATATCGTAATGCTACATAACGTTATACGTTATAACGTATTACCATATAACGTTATACGTTATATCGTAATGTTACATAACGTTATACGTTATAACGTAATACTATATAACGTCGTACGTTATATCGTAATGCAACATAACGGTATACGTTATATCGTAATGCGTCATAACGTTATACGTTATATCGTAGTGCTACATAACGATATACGTTATATCGTAATGCTACATAACGTTATACGTTATAACGTATAACCATATAACTATATACGTTATATCGTAATTCTACATAACGATATGCGTTATATCGTAATACTTCATAACGTTATGCGTTATAACTTAACACTATATAACGTTGTACGTTATATCGTTATGCTACATAACGTTATACGTTATATAGTAAAGCTACATAATGTTATACGTTATATCGTAATGCTACATAACGATATACGTTATATCGTAATACTACATAGCGTCATACGTTATAACGTAATACTACATAACGTTATACGTAAAAACGTAACACTATATAACGTTATACGTTATATCGTTATGCTACATAACGTTGTACGTTATGACGTAATACTACATAACGTTATACGTTATAACGAAATATTATATAACGGTATACGTTATATCGTTATGCTACATAACGTTATACGTTATATGGTAATGCTACATAACGTTATACGTTATAACGTAATACTATACAACGTTATACGTTATATCGTAATGCTACATAACGTTATACGTTATAACGTATTACCATATAACGTTATACGTTATATCGAAATGTTACATAACGTTATACGTTATAACGTAATACTATATAACGTTGTACGTTATATCGTAATGCAACATAACGGTATACGTTATATCGTAATGCTTCATAACGTTATACGTTATATCGTAGTGCTACATAACGTTATACGTTATATCGTAATACTACATAACGTTATACGTTATAACGTATAACCATATAACTATATACGTTATATCGTAATGCTACATAACGATATACGTTATATCGTTATACTTCATAACGTTATGCGTTATAACTTAACACTATATAACGTTGTACGTTATATCGTTATGCTACATAACGTTATACGTTATATAGTAAAGCTACATAACGTTATACGTTATATCGTAATGCTACATAACGATATACGTTATATCGTAATACTACATAGCGTCATACGTTATAACGTAATACTACATAACGTTATACGTAATAACGTTACACTATATAACGTTATACGTTATATCGTTATGCTACATAACGTTGTACGTTATGACGTAATACTACATAACGTTATACGTTATAACGAAATATTATATAACGGTATACGTTATATCGTTATGCTACATATCGTTATACGTTATATGGTAATGCTACATAACGTTATACGTTATAACGTAATACTATACAACGTTATACGTTATATCGTAATGCTACATAACGTTATACGTTATAACGTATTACCATATAACGTTATACGTTATATCGTAATGTTACATAACGTTATACGTTATAACGTAATGCTATATAACGTTGTACGTTATATCGTAATGCAACATAACGGTATACGTTATATCGTAATGCTTCATAACGTTATACGTTATATCGTAGTGCTACATAACGTTATACGTTATATCGTAATACTACATAACGTTATACGTTATATGGTAATGCTACATAACGTTATACGTTATATCGTAATGCTGCATAACGTTATACGTTAAAACGTATAACCATATAACGTTATACGTTATATCGTAATGCTACATAACGTTATACGTTATATCGTAATGCTGCATAGCGTTATATGTTATAACGTATTACCATATAACGTTATACTTTATATCGTAATGCTACATAACGATATACGTTATAACGTAGTGCTACATAATGTTATACGTTATATCGTTATGCTACATAACTTTATACGTTATAACGTAATACTACATAACGTTATACGATATATCCTAATGCTACATAACGTTATACGTTATATCGCAATGCTACATAACGCTATACGTTATATCGTAATGCCACATAACGTTATACGTTATAACGTATTACCATATAACGTTATACGTTATATCGTAATGCTACATGACGTTATACGTTATATGGTAATGCTACATAACGATATACGTTACATCGTAAGTCTACATAACGTTATACGTTATAACGTAATACTACATAACGTTATACGTTATAACGTAATACTATATAACGTTATACGTTAAATCGTAATGCTACATAACGTTGTACGTTATAACGTATTACCATATAACGTTATACGTTATATCGTAATGTTACATAACGTTACACGTTATATCGTAATGCTACATAACGTATTACGTTATAACGTAATACTACGTAACGTTATACGTTATATCGTAATGCTACATAACGTTATACGTTATAACGTATAACCATATAACGTTACACGTTATATCGTAATGCTACATAACGATATACGTTATATCGTAATACTGCATAACGTTATGCGTTATAACTTAACGCTATATAACGTTGTACGTTATATCGTTATGCTACATAACGTTATACGTTATATCGTATTACCATATAACGTTGTACGTTATATCGTTATGCTACATAACGTTATACGTTATATCGTAATGTTACATAACGTTGTACGTTATGACGTAATACTACATAACGTTATACGTTATAACGAAATATTATATAACGGTATAAGTTATATCGTTATGCTACATAACGTTATACGTTATATGGTAATACTACATAACGTTATACGTTATAACGTAATACTATATAACGTTATACGTTATATCGTAATGCTACATAACGTTATACGTTATAACGTATTACCATATAACGTTATACGTTATATCGTAATGTTACATAACGTTATACGTTATAACGTAATACTATATAACGTCGTACGTTATAACGTAATGCAACATAACGGTATACGTTATATCGTAATGCGTCATAACGTTATACGTTATATCGTAGTGCTACATAACGATATACGTTATATCGTAATGCTACATAACGTTATACGTTATAACGTATAACCATATAACTATATACGTTATATCGTAATGCTACATAACGATATACGTTATATCGTAATACTTCATAACGTTATGCGTTATAACTTAACACTATATAACGTTGTACGTTATATCGTTATGCTACATAACGCTATACGTTATATAGTAAAGCTACATAATGTCATACGTTATATCGTAATGCTACATAACGATATACGTTATATCGTAATACTACATAGCGTCATACGTTATAACGTAATACTACATAACGTTATACGTAATAACGTAACACTATATAACGTTATACGTTATATCGTTATGCTACATGACGTTGTACGTTATGACGTAATACTACATAACGTTATACGTTATAACGAAATATTATATAACGGTATACGTTATATCGTTATGCTACATAACGTTATACGTTATATGGTAATGCTACATAACGTTATACGTTATAACGTAATACTATACAACGTTATACGTTATATCGTAATGCTACATAACGTTATACGTTATAACGTATTACCATATAACGTTATACGTTATATCGTAATGTTACATAACGTTATACGTTATAACGTAATACTATATAACGTTGTACGTTATATCGTAATGCAACATAACGGTATACGTTATATCGTAATGCTTCATAACGTTATACGTTATATCGTAGTGCTACATAACGTTATACGTTATATCGTAATACTACATAACGTTATACGTTATAACGTATAACCATATAACTATATACGTTATATCGTAATGCTACATAACGATATACGTTATATCGTAATACTTCATAACGTTATGCGTTATAACTTAACACTATATAACGTTGTACGTTATATCGTTATGCTACATAACGTTATACGTTATATAGTAAAGCTACATAACGTTATACGTTATATCGTAATGCTACATAACGATATACGTTATATCGTAATACTACATAGCGTCATACGTTATAACGTAATACTACATAACGTTATACGTAATAACGTAACACTATATAACGTTATACGTTATATCGTTATGCTACATAACGTTGTACGTTCTGACGTAATACTACATAACGTTATACGTTATAACGAAATATTATATAACGGTATACGTTATATCGTTATGCTACATATCGTTATACGTTATATGGTAATGCTACATAACGTTATACGTTATAACGTAATACTATACAACGTTATACGTTATATCGTAATGCTACATAACGTTATACGTTATAACGTATTACCATATAACGTTATACGTTATATCGTAATGTTACATAACGTTATACGTTATAACGTAATACTATATAACGTTGTACGTTATATCGTAATGCAACATAACGGTATACGTTATATCGTAATGCTTCATAACGTTATACGTTATATCGTAGTGCTACATAACGTTATACGTTATATCGTAATACTACATAACGTTATACGTTATAACGTATAACCATATAACTATATACGTTATATCGTAATGCTACATAACGATATACGTTATATCGTAATACTTCATAACGTTATGCGTTATAACTTAACACTATATAACGTTGTACGTTATATCGTTATGCTACATAACGTTATACGTTATATAGTAAAGCTACATAATGTCATACGTTATATCGTAATGCTACATAACGATATACGTTATATCGTAATACTACATAGCGTCATACGTTATAACGTAATACTACATAACGTTATACGTAATAACGTAACACTATATAACGTTATACGTTATATCGTTATGCTACATAACGTTGTACGTTATGACGTAATACTACATAACGTTATACGTTATAACGAAATATTATATAACGGTATACGTTATATCGTTATGCTACATAACGTTATACGTTATATGGTAATGCTACATAACGTTATACGTTATAACGTAATACTATACAACGTTATACGTTATATCGTAATGCTACATAACGTTATACGTTATAACGTATTACCATATAACGTTATACGTTATATCGTAATGTTACATAACGTTATACGTTATAACGTAATACTATATAACGTTGTACGTTATATCGTAATGCAACATAACGGTATACGTTATATCGTAATGCTTCATAACGTTATACGTTATATCGTAGTGCTACATAACGTTATACGTTATATCGTAATACTACATAACTTTATACGTTATAACGTATAACCATATAACTATATACGTTATATCGTAATGCTACATAACGATATACGTTATATCGTAATACTTCATAACGTTATGCGTTATAACTTAACACTATATAACGTTGTACGTTATATCGTTATGCTACATAACGTTATACGTTATATAGTAAAGCTACATAACGTTATACGTTATATCGTAATGCTACATAACGATATACGTTATATCGTAATACTACATAGCGTCATACGTTATAACGTAATACTACATAACGTTATACGTAATAACGTAACACTATATAACGTTATACGTTATATCGTTATGCTACATAACGTTGTACGTTCTGACGTAATACTACATAACGTTATACGTTATAACGAAATATTATATAACGGTATACGTTATATCGTTATGCTACATATCGTTATACGTTATATGGTAATGCTACATAACGTTATACGTTATAACGTAATACTATACAACGTTATACGTTATATCGTAATGCTACATAACGTTATACGTTATAACGTATTACCATATAACGTTATACGTTATATCGTAATGTTACATAACGTTATACGTTATAACGTAATACTATATAACGTTGTACGTTATATCGTAATGCAACATAACGGTATACGTTATATCGTAATGCTTCATAACGTTATACGTTATATCGTAGTGCTACATAACGTTATACGTTATATCGTAATACTACATAACGTTATACGTTATATGGTAATGCTACATAACGTTATACGTTATATCGTAATGCTGTATAACGTTATACGTTAAAACGTATAACCATATAACGTTATACGTTATATCGTAATGCTACATAACGTTATACGTTATATCGTAATGCTACATAACGTTATACGTTATAACGTAATACCATATAACGTTGTACGTTATATCATTATGCTACATAACGTTATCCGTTATATGGTAATGCTACATAACGATATACGTTACATCATAAGTCTACATAACGTTATACGTTATAACGTAATACTATATAACGTTATACGTTAAATCGTTATGCTACATAACGTTATACGTTATATCATAATGCTACATAACGTTATACGTTATATCGTAATGCTACATAACGTTATACGTTATAACGTAATACTATATAACGTTATACGTTATATCGTAATGCTACATAACGTTTAACGTAATAACGTAATACTATATATCGTTATACGTTATATCGTAATGCTACATAACGTTATACGTTATAACGTAATACTATATAACGTTATACGTTATATCGTAATGCTACATAACGTTATACGTTATAACGTATTACCATATAACGTTATACGTTATATCGTAATGTTACATAACGTTACACGTTATATCGTAATGCTACACAACGTATTACGTTATAACGTAATACTACATAACGTTATACGTTATGTCGTAATGCTACATAACGCTATACGTTATAACTTAATACTACATAACGTTATACGTTATAACGTATTACCATATAACGTTATACGTTATATCGTAATGTTACATAACGTTACACGTTATATCGTAATGCTACATAACGTTATACGTTATATCGTTATGCTACATAACGTTATATGTTATATCGTAATGCTACGTAACGTTATACGTTATAACGTAATGCTACATAACGTTATACGTTATATCGTAATGCTACATAACGTTGTATGTTATATCGTAATGCTACGTAACGTTATACGTTATATCGGAATGCTACATAACGTTATACGTTATAACGAAATACTATATAACGTTATACGTTATATCGTTATGCTACATAACGTTATACGTTATATCGTAATGCTACATAACGTTATACGTTATAACGAAATACTATATAACGTTATACGTTATATCGTTATGCTACATAACGTTATACGTTATATCGTAATGCTACATAACGTTATACGTTATAACGTAATACCATATAACGTTATACGCTATAACGTAATGCTACATAACGATATACGTTACATCATAAGTCTACATAACGTTATACGTTATAACGTAATACTATATAACCTTATACGTTATATCGTAATGCTACATAACGTTATACGTTATATCGTTATGCTACATAACGTTATATGTTATATCGTAATGCTACATGACGTTATACGTTATATGGTAATGCTACATAACGATATACGTTACATCGTAAGTCTACATAACGTTATACGTTATAACGTAATACTACATAACGTTATACGTTATAACGTAATACTATATAACGTTATACGTTAAATCGTAATACTACATAACGTTGTACGTTATAACGTATTACCATATAACGTTATACGTTATATCGTAATGTTACATAACGTTACACGTTATATCGTAATGCTACATAACTTATTACGTTATAACGTAATACTACGTAACGTTATACGTTATATCGTAATGCTACATAACGTTATACGTTATAACGTAATACTATATAACGTTATACGTTATATCGTAATGCTACATAACGTTATACGTAATAACGTAATACTATATAACGTTATACGTTATATCGTAATGCTACATAACGTTATACGTTATAACGTAATACTATATAACCTTATACGTTATATCGTAATGCTACATAACGTTATACGTTATATCGTTATGCTACATAACGTTATATGTTATATCGTAATGCTACGTAACGTTATACGTTATAACGTAATGCTACATAACGTTATACGTTATATCGTAATGCTACATAACGATATACGTTTTATCGTAATACTACATAGCGTCATACGTTATAACGTAATACTACATAACGTTATACGTAATAACGTAACACTATATAACGTTATACGTTATATCGTTATGCTACATAACGTTGTACGTTATGACGTAATACTACATAACGTTATACGTTATAACGAAATATTATATAACGGTATACGTTATATCGTTATGCTACATATCGTTATACGTTATATGGTAATGCTACATAACGTTATACGTTATAACGTAATACTATACAACGTTATACGTTATATCGTAATGCTACATAACGTTATACGTTATAACGTATTACCATATAACGTAATACGTTATATCGTAATGTTACATAACGTTATACGTTATAACGTAATACTATATAACGTTGTACGTTATATCGTAATGCAACATAACGGTATACGTTATATCGTAATGCTTCATAACGTTATACGTTATATCGTAGTGCTACATAACGTTATACGTTATATCGTAATACTACATAACGTTATACGTTATAACGTATTACCATATAACGTTATACGTTATATCGTAATGCTACATGACGTTATACGTTATATGGTAATGCTACATAACGATATACGTTACATCGTAAGTCTACATAACGTTATACGTTAAAACGTAATACTACATAACGTTATACGTTATAACGTAATACTATATAACGTTATACGTTAAATCGTAATACTACATAACGTTGTACGTTATAACGTATTACCATATAACGTTATACGTTATATCGTAATGTTACATAACGTTACACGTTATATCGTAATGCTACATAACTTATTACGTTATAACGTAATACTACGTAACGTTATACGTTATATCGTAATGCTACATAACGTTATACGTTATAACGTATAACCATATAACGTTACACGTTATATCGTAATGCTACATAACGATATACGTTATATCGTAATACTGCATAACGTTATGCGATATAACTTAACGCTATATAACGTTGTACGTTATATCGTTATGCTACATAACGTTATACGTTATAACGTATTACCATATAACGTTATACGTTATATCGTAATGTTACATAACGTTGTACGTTATGACGTAATACTACATAACGTTATACGTTATAACGAAATATTATATAACGGTATAAGTTATATCGTTATGCTACATAACGTTATACGTTATATGGTAATGCTACATAACGTTATACGTTATAACGTAATACTATATAACGTTATACGTTATATCGTAATGCTACATAACGTTATACGTTATAACGTATTACCATATAACGTTATACGTTATATCGTAATGTTACATAACGTTATACGTTATAACGTAATACTATATAACGTCGTACGTTATAACGTAATGCAACATAACGGTATACGTTATATCGTAATGCGTCATAACGTTATACGTTATATCGTAGTGCTACATAACGATATACGTTATATCGTAATGCTACATAACGTTATACGTTATAACGTATAACCATATAACTATATACGTTATATCGTAATGCTACATAACGATATACGTTATATCGTAATACTTCATAACGTTATGCGTTATAACTTAACACTATATAACGTTGTACGTTATATCGTTATGCTACATAACGTTATACGTTATATAGTAAAGCTACATAATGTTATACGTTATATCGTAATGCTACATAACGATATACGTTATATCGTAATACTACATAGCGTCATACGTTATAACGTAATACTACATAACGTTATACGTAATAACGTAACACTATATAACGTTATACGTTATATCGTTATGCTACATAACGTTGTACGTTATGACGTAATACTACATAACGTTATACGTTATAACGAAATATTATATAACGGTATACGTTATATCGTTATGCTACATAACGTTATACGTTATATGGTAATGCTACATAACGTTATACGTTATAACGTAATACTATACAACGTTATACGTTATATCGTAATGCTACATAACGTTATACGTTATAACGTATTACCATATAACGTTATACGTTATATCGTAATGTTACATAACGTTATACGTTATAACGTAATACTATACAACGTTGTACGTTATATCGTAATGCAACATAACGGTATACGTTATATCGTAATGCTTCATAACGTTATACGTTATATCGTAGTGCTACATAACGTTATACGTTATATCGTAATACTACATAACGTTATACGTTATAACGTATAACCATATAACTATATACGTTATATCGTAATGCTACATAACGATATACGTTATATCGTAATACTTCATAACGTTATGCGTTATAACTTAACACTATATAACGTTGTACGTTATATCGTTATGCTACATAACGTTATACGTTATATAGTAAAGCTACATAACGTTATACGTTATATCGTAATGCTACATAACGATATACGTTATATCGTAATACTACATAGCGTCATACGTTATAACGTAATACTACATAACGTTATACGTAATAACGTAACACTATATAACGTTATACGTTATATCGTTATGCTACATAACGTTGTACGTTATGACGTAATACTACATAACGTTATACGTTATAACGAAATATTATATAACGGTATAAGTTATATCGTTATGCTACATATCGTTATACGTTATATGGTAATGCTACATAACGTTATACGTTATAACGTAATACTATACAACGTTATACGTTATATCGTAATGCTACATAACGTTATACGTTATAACGTATTACCATATAACGTTATACGTTATATCGTAATGTTACATAACGTTATACGTTATAACGTAATACTATATAACGTTGTACGTTATATCGTAATGCAACATAACGGTATACGATATATCGTAATGCTTCATAACGTTATACGTTATATCGTAGTGCTACATAACGTTATACGTTATATAGTAATACTACATAACGTTATACGTTATATGGTAATGCTACATAACGTTATACGTTATATCGTAATGCTGCATAACGTTATACGTTAAAACGTATAACCATATAACGTTATACGTTATATCGTAATGCTACATAACGTTATACGTTATATCGTAATGCTACATAACGTTATACGTTATAACGTAATACCATATAACGTTGTACGTTATATCGTTATGCTACATAACGTTATCCGTTATATGGTAATGCTACATAACGATATACGTTACATCATAAGTCTACATAACGTTATACGTTATAACGTAATACTATATAACGTTATACGTTAAATCGTTATGCTACATAACGTTATACGTTATATCATAATGCTACATAACGTTATACGTTATATCGTAATGCTACATAACGTTATACGTTATAACGTAATACTATATAACGTTATACGTTATATCGTAATGCTACATAACGTTATACGTAATAACGTAATACTATATATCGTTATACGTTATATCGTAATGCTACATAACGTTATACGTTATAACGTAATACTATATAACGTTATACATTATATCGTAATGCTACATAACGTTATACGTTATAACGTATTACCATATAACGTTATACGTTATATCGTAATGTTACATAACGTTACACGTTATATCGTAATGCTACACAACGTATTACGTTATAACGTAATACTACATAACGTTATACGTTATGTCGTAATGCTACATAACGCTATACGTTATAACTTAATACTACATAACGTTATACGTTATAACGTATTACCATATAACGTTATACGTTATATCGTAATGTTACATAACGTTACACGTTATATCGTAATGCTACATAACGTTATACGTTATATCGTTATGCTACATAACGTTATATGTTATATCGTAATGCTACGTAACGTTATACGTTATAACGTAATGCTACATAACGTTATACGTTATATCGTAATGCTACATAACGTTGTATGTTATATCGTAATGCTACGTAACGTTATACGTTATATCGGAATGCTACATAACGTTATACGTTATAACGAAATACTATATAACGTTATACGTTATATCGTTATGCTACATAACGTTATACGTTATATCGTAATGCTACATAACGTTATACGTTATAACGAAATACTATATGACGTTATACGTTATATCGTTATGCTACATAACGTTATACGTTATATCGTAATGCTACATAACGTTATACGTTATAACGTAATACCATATAACGTTATACGCTATAACGTAATGCTACATAACGATATACGTTACATCATAAGTCTACATAACGTTATACGTTATAACGTAATACTATATAACGTTATACGTTAAATCGTTATGCTACATAACGTTATACGTTATATCATAATGCTACATAACGTTATACGTTATATCGTAATGCTACATAACGTTATACGTTATAACGTAATACTATATAACGTTATACGTTATATCGTAATGCTACATAACGTTATACGTAATAACGTAATACTATATAACGTTATACGTTATATCGTAATGCTACATAACGTTATACGTTATAACGTAATACTATATAACCTTATACGTTATATCGTAATGCTACATAACGTTATACGTTATAACGTATTACCATATAACGTTATACGTTATATCGTAATGTTACATAACGTTACACGTTATATCGTAATGCTACACAACGTATTACGTTATAACGTAATACTACATAACGTTATACGTTATGTCGTAATGCTGCATAACGCTATACGTTATAACTTAATACTACATAACGTTATACGTTATAACGTATTACCATATAACGTTATACGTTATATCGTAATGTTACATAACGTTACACGTTATATCGTAATGCTACATAACGTTATACGTTATATCGTTATGCTACATAACGTTATATGTTATATCGTAATGCTACGTAACGTTATACGTTATAACGTAATGCTACATAACGTTATACGTTATATCGTAATGCTACATAACGTTGTATGTTATATCGTAATGCTACGTAACGTTATACGTTATATCGGAATGCTACATAACGTTATACGTTATATCGTTATGCTACATAACGTTATACGTTATATCGTAATGCTACATAACGTTATACGTTATATCGTTATGCTACATAACGTTATACATTATATCGTAATGCTACATAACGATATACGTTATATCGTTATGCTACATAACGTTATACGTTATATCGTAATGCTACATAACGTTATACGTTATAACGCTACACTACATAACGTTATACGTTATAACGTAATACCATATAACGTTATACGTTATAACGTAATGCTACATAACGTTATACGTTATATCGTAATGCTACATAACGTTGTATGTTATATCGTAATGCTACGTAACGTTATACGTTATATCGGAATGCTACATAACGTTATACGTTATATCGTAATGATACGTAACGTTATACTTTATAACGTAATGCTACATAACGTTATTCGTTATATGGTAATGCTACATAACGATATACGCTACATCGTAAGTTTACATAACGTTATACGTTATAACGAAATACTATATAACGTTATACGTTATATCGTAATGCTACATAACGTTATACGTTATAACGTAATACTATATAACGTTATACGTTATATCGTAACGCTACATAACGTTATACGTAATAACGTAATACTATATAACGTTATACGTTATATCGTAATGCTACATAACGTTATACGTTATAACGTAATACTATATAACGTTATACGTTATATCGTAATGCTACATAACGTTATACGTTATAACGTATTACCATATAACGTTATACGTTATATCGTAATGTTACATAACGTTACACGTTATATCGTAATGCTACACAACGTATTACGTTATAACGTAATACTACATAACGTTATACGTTATGTCGTAATGCTACATAACGCTATACGTTATAACTTAATACTACATAACGTTATACGTTATAACGTATTACCATATAACGTTATACGTTATATCGTAATGTTACATAACGTTACACGTTATATCGTAATGCTACATAACGTTATACGTTATATCGTTATGCTACATAACGTTATATGTTATATCGTAATGCTACGTAACGTTATACGTTATAACGTAATGCTACATAACGTTATACGTTATATCGTAATGCTACATAACGTTGTATGTTATATCGTAATGCTACGTAACGTTATACGTTATATCGGAATGCTACATAACGTTATACGTTATAACGAAATACTATATAACGTTATACGTTATATCGTTATGCTACATAACGTTATACGTTATATCGTAATGCTACATAACGTTATACGTTATAACGAAATACTATATAACGTTATACGTTATATCGTTATGCTACATAACGTTATACGTTATATCGTAATGCTACATAACGTTATACGTTATAACGTAATACCATATAACGTTATACGCTATAACGTAATGCTACATAACGATATACGTTACATCATAAGTCTACATAACGTTATACGTTATAACGTAATACTATATAACGTTATACGTTAAATCGTTATGCTACATAACGTTATACGTTATATCATAATGCTACATAACGTTATACGTTATATCGTAATGCTACATAACGTTATACGTTATAACGTAATACTATATAACGTTATACGTTATATCGTAATGCTACATAACGTTATACGTAATAACGTAATACTATATAACGTTATACGTTATATCGTAATGCTACATAACGTTATACGTTATAACGTAATACTATATAACCGTATACGTTATATCGTAATGCTACATAACGTTATACGTTATAACGTATTACCATATAACGTTATACGTTATATCGTAATGTTACATAACGTTACACGTTATATCGTAATGCTACACAACGTATTACGTTATAACGTAATACTACATAACGTTATACGTTATGTCGTAATGCTACATAACGCTATACGTTATAACTTAATACTACATAACGTTATACGTTATAACGTATTACCATTACGTTATATGTTATATCGTAATGCTACGTAACGTTATACGTTATAACGTAATGCTACATAACGTTATACGTTATATCGTAATGCTACATAACGTTGTATGTTATATCGAAATGCTACGTAACGTTATACGTTATATCGGAATGCTACATAACGTTATACGTTATAACGAAATACTATATAACGTTATACGTTATATCGTTATGCTACATAACGTTATACGTTATATCGTAATGCTACATAACGTTATACGTTATAACGTAATACCATATAACGTTATACGCTATAACGTAATGCTACATAACGATATACGTTACATCATAAGTCTACATAACGTTATACGTTATAACGTAATACTATATAACGTTATACGTTAAATCGTTATGCTACATAACGTTATACGTTATATCATAATGCTACATAACGTTATACGTTATATCGTAATGCTACATAACGTTATACGTTATAACGTAATACTATATAACGTTATACGTTATATCGTAATGCTACATAACGTTATACGTAATAACGTAATACTATATAACGTTATACGTTATATCGTAATGCTACATAACGTTATACGTTATAACGTAATACTATATAACCGTATACGTTATATCGTAATGCTACATAACGTTATACGTTATAACGTATTACCATATAACGTTATACGTTATATCGTAATGTTACATAACGTTACACGTTATATCGTAATGCTACACAACGTATTACGTTATAACGTAATACTACATAACGTTATACGTTATGTCGTAATGCTACATAACGCTATACGTTATAACTTAATACTACATAACGTTATACGTTATAACGTATTACCATTACGTTATATGTTATATCGTAATGCTACGTAACGTTATACGTTATAACGTAATGCTACATAACGTTATACGTTATATCGTAATGCTACATAACGTTGTATGTTATATCGAAATGCTACGTAACGTTATACGTTATATCGGAATGCTACATAACGTTATACGTTATAACGAAATACTATATAACGTTATACGTTATATCGTTATGCTACATAACGTTATACGTTATATCGTAATGCTACATAACGTTGTATGTTATATCGTAATGCTACGTAACGTTATACGTTATATCGGAATGCTACATAACGTTATACGTTATATCGTAATGCTACATAACGTTATACGTTATATCGTTATGCTACATAACGTTATATGTTATATCGTAATGCTACGTAACGTTATACGTTATAACGTATTACCATATAACGTTATACGTTATATCGTAATGTTACATAACGTTACACGTTATATCGTAATGCTACATAACGTTATACGTTATATCGTTATGCTACATAACGTTATATGTTATATCGTAATGCTACGTAACGTTATACGTTATAACGTAATGCTACATAACGTTATACGTTATATCGTAATGCTACATAACGTTGTATGTTATATCGTAATGCTACGTAACGTTATACGTTATATCGGAATGCTACATAACGTTATACGTTATAACGAAATACTATATAACGTTATACGTTATATCGTTATGCTACATAACGTTATACGTTATATCGTAATGCTACATAACGTATTACGTTATAACGTAATACTACATAACGTTATACGTTATATCGTAATGCTACATAACGTTATACGTTATAACGCAACACTACATAACGTTATACGTTATAACGTAATACCATATAACGTTATACGCTATAACGTAATGCTACATAACGTTATACGTTATATCGTAATGCTACATAACGTTGTATGTTATATCGCAATGCTACGTAACGTTATACGTTATATCGGAATGCTACATAACGTTATACGTTATATCGTAATGCTACATAACGTTATACGTTATATCGTTATGCTACATAACGTTATATGTTATATCGTAATGCTACGTAACGTTATACGTTATATCGGAATGTTACTTAACGTTATACGTTATATCGTAATGCTACATAACGTTATACGCTATATCGTAATTCTACATAACGTTATACGTTATAACGTATTACCATATAGCGTTATACGTTATACCGTAATGATACATAACGTTACACGTTTTATCGTAATGCTACATAACGTATTACGTTATACGTTATATCGTAATGCTACATAACGTTATACGTTATAACGAAATACTATATAACGTTATACGTTATATCGTTATGCTACATAACGTTATACGTTATATCGTAATGCTACATAACGTTATACGTTATAACGAAATACTATATAACGTTATACGTTATATCGTTATGCTACATAACGTTATACGTTATATCGTAATGCTACATAACGTTATACGTTATAACGTAATACCATATAACGTTATACGCTATAACGTAATGCTACATAACGATATACGTTACATCATAAGTCTACATAACGTTATACGTTATAACGTAATACTATATAACGTTATACGTTAAATCGTTATGCTACATAACGTTATACGTTATATCATAATGCTATATAACGTTATACGTTATATCGTAATGCTACATAACGTTATACGTTATAACGTAATACTATATAACGTTATACGTTATATCGTAATGCTACATAACGTTATACGTAATAACGTAATACTATATAACGTTATACGTTATATCGTAATGCTACATAACGTTATACGTTATAACGTAATACTATATAACCGTATACGTTATATCGTAATGCTACATAACGTTATACGTTATAACGTATTACCATATAACGTTATACGTTATATCGTAATGTTACATAACGTTACACGTTATATCGTAATGCTACACAACGTATTACGTTATAACGTAATACTACATAACGTTATACGTTATGTCGTAATGCTACATAACGCTATACGTTATAACTTAATACTACATAACGTTATACGTTATAACGTATTACCATATAACGTTATACGTTATATCGTAATGTTACATAACGTTACACGTTATATCGTAATGCTACATAACGTTATATTTTATATCGTTATGCTACATAACGTTATATGTTATATCGTAATGCTACGTAACGTTATACGTTATAACGTAATGCTACATAACGTTATACGTTATATCGTAATGCTACATAACGTTGTATGTTATATCGAAATGCTACGTAACGTTATACGTTATATCGGAATGCTACATAACGTTATACTTTATAACGAAATACTATATAACGTTATACGTTATATCGTTATGCTACATAACGTTATACGTTACATCGTAATGCTACATAACGTTATACGTTATATCGTATTGCTACATAACGTTGTATGTTATATCGTAATGCTACGTAACGTTATACGTTATATCGGAATGCTACATAACGTTATACGTTATATCGTAATGCTACATAACGTTATACGTTATATCGTTATGCTACATAACGTTATATGTTATATCGTAATGCTACGTAACGTTATACGTTATAACGTAATGCTACATAACGTTATACGTTATATCGTAATGCTACATAACGTTGTATGTTATATCGTAATGCTACGTAACGTTATACGTTATATCGGAATGCTACATAACGTTATACGTTATAACGAAATACTATATAACGTTATACGTTATATTGTTATGCTACATAACGTTATACGTTATATCGTAATGCTACATAACGTATTACGTTATAACGTAATACTACATAACGTTATACGTTATATCGTAATGCTACATAACGTTATACGTTATAACGCAACACTACATAACGTTATACGTTATAACGTAATACCATATAACGTTATACGCTATAACGTAATGCTACATAACGTTATACGTTATATCGTAATGCTACATAACGTTGTATGTTATATCGCAATGCTACGAAACGTTATACGTTATATCGGAATGCTACATAACGTTATACGTTATATCGTAATGCTACATAACGTTATACGTTATATCGTTATGCTACATAACGTTATATGTTATATCGTAATGCTACGTAACGTTATACGTTATATCGGAATGTTACTTAACGTTATACGTTATATCGTAATGCTACATAACGTTATACGCTATATCGTAATTCTACATAACGTTATACGTTATAACGTATTACCATATAGCGTTATACGTTATACCGTAATGATACATAACGTTACACGTTTTATCGTAATGCTACATAACGTATTACGTTATACGTTATATCGTAATGCTACATAACGTTATACGTTATAACGTAACACTACATAACGTTATACGTTATAACGTAATACCATATAACGTTATACGCTATATCGTAATGCTACATAACGTTATACGTTATATCGTAATGCAACATAACGTTATACGTTATAATGTATTACCATATAACGTTATTCGTTATGTCGTAATGTTACATAACGTTATACGTTATAACGTAACACTATATAACGTTGTACGGTATATCGTTATGCTACATAACGTTATACGTTATATCGTAATGCTACATAACGTTATACGTTATATCGTTATGCTACATAACGTTATACGTTATATCGTAATGCTACATAACGTTATACGTTATATCGTTATGCTACATAACGTTATACGTTATATCGTAATGCTACATAACGTTATACGTTATAACGCAACACTACATAACGTTATACGTTATAACGTAATACCATATAACGTTATACGTTATAACGTAATGCTACATAACGTTATACGTTATATCGTAATGCTACATAACGTTGTATGTTATATCGTAATGCTACGTAACGTTATACGTTATATCGGAATGCTACATAACGTTATACGTTATATCGTAATGCTACGTAACGTTATACTTTATAACGTAATGCTACATAACGTTATTCGTTATATGGTAATGCTACATAACGATATACGCTACATCGTAAGTTTACATAACGTTATACGTTATAACGAAATACTATATAACGTTATACGTTATATCGTAATGCTACATAACGTTATACGTTATACCGTAATTCTACATAACGTTATACGTTATATCGTAATGCTACATAACGTTACACGTTTTATCGTAATGCTACATAACGTATTACGTTATACGTTATATCGTAATGCTACATAACGTTATACGTTATATCGTAATGCTACATAACGTTATACGTAATAACGAAGTACTATATAACGGTATACGTTATATCGTTCAGCTACATAACGTTATACGTTATATCGTAATGCTACATAATGTTATACGTTATATGGTAATGCTACACAACGATTTACGTTATATCGTAAGTTTACATAACGTTATACGTTATATGGTAATGATACATAGCGTTATACGTTATGTCGTAATTCTACATAACGTTATACGTTATATCGTAATGCTACATAGCGTTATACGTTATGTCGTAATGCTACATAACGTTATACGTAATAACGAAATACTATATAACGGTATACGTTATATCGTTCAGCTACATAACGTTATACGTTATATCGTAATGCTACATAACGTTATACGTTATATCGTAATGCTACATAGCGTTATACGTTATATGGTAATGATACATAGCGTTATACGTTATGTCGTAATGCTACATAACGTTATACGTAATAACGAAGTACTATATAACGGTATACGTTATATCGTTCAGCTACATAACGTTATACGTTATATCGTAATGCTACATAATGTTATACGTTATATGGTAATGCTACACAACGATTTACGTTATATCGTAAGTTTACATAACGTTATACGTTATATGGTAATGATACATAGCGTTATACGTTATGTCGTAATTCTACATAACGTTATACGTTATATCGTAATGCTACATAACGTTATACGTTATGACGAAATACTATATAACGGTATACGTTATATAGTTAAGCTACATAACGTTATACGTTATATCGTAATACTACATATCGTTATACGTTATAGCGTATTACCATATAACGTTATACGTTATGTCGTAATGTTACAAAACGTTATAAGTTATATCGCAATGCTACATAACGTTATACGTTATAACGTAATACTACATAACGTTATACGTTATGACGAAATACTATATAACGGTATACGTTATATCGTAAAGCTACATAACGTTATACGTTATATGGTAAAGCTACATAAATGTTATACGTTATAACGTAATACTATATAACGTTATACGTTATATCGTTATGCTACATAACGTTATACGTTATAACGTAATATTATATAACGTTATACGTTATATCGTTATGCTACATAACGTTATACGTTATATCGTAATGCTACATAACGTTATACGTTATAGCGTATTATCATATAACGTTATACGTTATGTCGTAATGTTACATAACGTTATACGTTATATCGCAATGCTACATAACGTTATACGTTATATCGTTATGCTACATAACGTTATACGTTATAACGTAATATTATATAACGTTATACGTTATATCGTAATGCTACATAACGTTATACGTTATATCGTAATGCTACATAACGTCATACGTTATAACGTAATACTACATAACGTTATACGTTATGACGAAATACTATATAACGGTATACGTTATATAGTTAAGCTACATAACGTTATACGTTATATCGTAATAGTACATATCGTTATACGTTATAGCGTATTACCATATAACGTCATACGTTATGTCGTAATGTTACAAAACGTTATAGGTTATATCGCAATGCTACATAACGTTATACGTTATAACGTAATACTACATAACGTTATACGTTATGACGAAATACTATATAACGGTATACGTTATATCGTAAAGCTACATAACGTTATACGTTATATGGTAAAGCTACATAAATGTTATACGTTATATCGTAATAGTACATATCGTTATACGTTATAGCGTATTATCATATAACGTTATACGGTATGGCGTAATGTTACATAACGTTATACGTTATATCGCAATGCTACATAACGTTATACGTTATATCGTTATGCTACATAACGTTATACGTTATAACGTAATACTATATAACGTTTTACGTTATATGGTAATGCTACATAACGATATACGTTACATCGTAAGTTTACATAACGTTATACGTTATAACGTAATACTATATAACGTTATACGTTATATCGTTATGCTACATAACGTTATACGTTATATCGTAATGCTACATAACGTTATACGTTATATCGTTATGCTACATAACGTTATATGTTATATCGTAATGCTACGTAACGTTATACGTTATATCGGAATGCTACTTAACGTTATACGTTATATCGTAATGCTACATAACGTTATACGTTATAACGAAATATTATATAACGGTATACGTTATATCGTTATGCTACATAACGTTATACGTTATATGGTAATGCTACATAACGTTGTACGTTATAACGTATTACCATATAACGTTATACGTTATATCGTAATGTTACATAACGTTATACGTTATATCGTAATGCTACATAGCGATATACGTTATATCGTAATGCTACATAACGTTATACGTTATATCGTTATGCTACATAACGTTATACGTTATAACGTAATACTACATAACGTTATACGTTATATCGTAATGCTACATAACGTATTACGTTATAACGTAATACTACGTAACGTTATACGTTATATCGTAATGCTACATAACGTTATACGTTATAACGTATAACCATATAACGTTATACGTTATATCGTAATGCTACATAGCGATATACGTTATATCGTAATGCTACATAACGTTATACGTTATATCGTTATGCTACATAACGTTGTACGTTATGACGTAATACTACATAACGTTACACGTTATAACGAAATATTATATAACGGTATACGTTATATCGTTATGCTACATAACGTTATACGTTATATGGTAATGCTACATAACGTTATACGTTATAACGTAATACTATATAACGTTATACGTTATATCGTTATGCTACATAACGTTGTACGCTATGACGTAATACTACATAACGTTATACGTTATAACGAAATATTATATAACGGTATACGTTATATCGTTATGCTACATAACGTTATACGTTATATGGTAATGCTACATAACGTTATACGTTATAACGTAATACTATATAACGTTATACGTTATATCGTAATGCTACATAACGTTATACGTTATAACGTATTACCATATAACGTTATACGTTATATCGTAATGTTACATAACGTTATACGTTATAACGTAATACTATATAACGTTGTACGATATATCGTAATGCAACATAACGGTATACGTTATATCGTAATGCGTCATAACGTTATACGTTATAACGTAATACTATATAACGTTATACGTTATATCGTAATGCTACATAACGTTATACGTTATAACGTATTACCATATAACGTTATACGTTATAACGTATTACCATATAACGTTATACGTTATATCGTAATGTTACATAACGTTATACGTTATAACGTAATACTATATAACGTTGTACGTTATATCGTAATGCAACATAACGGTATACGTTATATCGTAATGCTTCATAACGTTATACGTAATATCGTAGTGCTACATAACGTTATGCGTTATAACGTAATGCTACATAACGTTGTACGTTATATCGTAATGCTACATAACGTTGTATGTTTATCGAAATGCTACGTAACGTTATACGTTATATCGGAATGCTACATAACGTTATACGTTATATCATTATGCTACATAACGTTATACATTATATAGTTATGCTACATAACGTTATACGTTATATCGTAATGCTACATAACGTTATACGTTATATGGTAATGCTACAAAACGATATACGTTATATCGTAAGTCTACATAACGTTATACGTTATATCGTAATGCTACGTAACGTTATACGTTATATCGGAATGCTACATAACGTTATACGGTATATCGTAATGCTACATAACGTTATACGTTATATCGTTATGCTACATAACGTTATACGGTATATCGTAATGCTACATAACGTTATACGTTATATCGTTATGCTACATAACGTTATATGTTATATCGTAATGCTACGTAACGTTATACGTTATATCGTTATGCTACATAACGTTATACGTTTTATCGTAATGCTACATAACGTTATACGTTATAGCGTATTATCATATAACGTTATACGTTATGTCGTAATGTTACATAACGTTATACGTTATATCGCAATGCTACATAACGTTATGCGTTATATCGTTATGCTACATAACGTTATACGTTATAACGTAATACTACATAACGTTATACGTTATGACGAAATACTATATAACGGTATACGTTATATCGTAAAGCTACATAACGTTATACGTTATATGGTAAAGCTACATAAATGTTATACGTTATAACGTAATACTATATAACGTTATACGTTATATCGTTATGCTACATAACGTTATACGTTTTATCGTAATGCTACATAACGTTATACGTTATAGCGTATTATCATATAACGTTATACGTTATGTCGTAATGTTACTTAACGTTATACGTTTTATCGTAATGCTACATAACGTTATACGTTATAGCGTATTATCATATAACGTTATACGTTATGTCGTAATGTTACATAACGTTATACGTTATATCGCAATGCTACATAACGTTACACGTTATATCGTTATGCTACATAACGTTATACGTTTTATCGTTATGCTACATAACGTTATATGTTATATCGTAATGCTACGTAACGTTATACGTTATATCGGAATGCTCCTTAACGTTATACGTTATATCGTAATGCTACATAACGTTATACGTTATATCGTTATGCTACATAACGTTATACGTTATATTGTAATGCTACATAACGTTATACGATATATCGTAATTCTACATAACGTTATACGTTATAACGTATTACCATATAACGTTATACGTTATATCGTAATTCTACATAACGTTATATGTTATAACGTATTACCATATAACGTTATACGTTATATCGTAATGCTACATAACGTTACACGTTTTATCGTAATGCTACATAACGTATTACGTTATACGTTATATCGTAGTGCTACATAACGTTATACGTTATATCGTAATGCTACATAACGTTATACGTTATATCGTAATGCTACATAACGTTATACGTTATATCGTAATGCTACATAACGTTATACGTTATATCGTAATTCTACATAACGTTATACGTTATAACGTATTACCATATAACGTTATACGTTATATCGTAATGCTACATAACGTTACACGTTTTATCGTAATGCTACATAACGTATTACGTTATACTTTATATCGTAATGCTACATAACGTTATACGTTATAACGTAACACTACATAACGTTATACGTTATAACGTAATACCATATAACGTTATACGCTATATCGTAATGCTACATAACGTTATACGTTATATCGTAATGCTACATAACGTTATACGTTATAGTGTATTACCATATAACGTTATACGTTATATCGTAATACTATATAACGTTATACGTTATATCGTTATGCTACATAACGTTATACGTTATATCGTAATGCTACATAACGTTATACGTTATATGGTAATGCTACATAACGATATACGTTATATCGTAAGTCTACATAACGTTATACATTATATCGTAATGCTACATAACGTTATACGTTATAACGTAATACTACATAAGGTGATACGATGTAACGAAATACTATATCACGTTATACGTTATATCGTTACGCTTCATAACGTTATACGTTATATCGTAATTCTACATAACGTTATACGTTATAACGTATTACCATATAACGTTATACGTTATATCGTAATGCTACATAACGTTACTCGTTTTATCGTAATGCTACATAACGTATTACGTTATACGTTATATCGTAATGCTACATAACGTTATACGTTATAACGTAACACTACATAACGTTATACGTTATAACGTAATACCATATAACGTTATACGTTGTATCGCAGTGCTACATAACGTTATATGTTATATCGTAATTCTACGTAACGTTATACGTTATATCGTAATGCTACATAACGTTATACGTTATATCGTAATGCTACATAACGTTATACGTTATATCGTAATGCTACATAACGTTATACGTTATATCGTAATGCTACATAACGTTATACGTTATATCGTAATTCTACATAACGTTATACGTTATAACGTATTACCATATAACGTTATACGTTATATCGTAATGCTACATAACGTTACACGTTTTATCGTAATGCGACATAACGTATTACGTTATACGTTATATCGTAATGCTACATAACGTTATACGTTATAACGTAACACTACATAACGTTATACGTTATAACGTAATACCATATAACGTTATACGCTATATCGTAATGTTACATAACGTTATACGTTATATCGTAATGCTACATAACGTTATACGTTATAGTGTATTACCATATAACGTTATACGTTATATCGTAATGCTACATAACGTTATACGTTATAACGTAATACTACATAACGTTATACGTTATGACGAAATACTATATAACGTTATACGTTATATCGTTATGCTACATAACGTTATACGTTATAACGTAATATTATATAACGTTATACGTTATATCGTTATGCTACATAACGTTATACGTTATATCGTAATGCTACATAACGTTATACGTTATAGCGTATTATCATATAACGTTATACGTTATGTCGTAATGTTACATAACGTTATACGTTATATCGCAATGCTACATAACGTTATACGTTATATCGTTATGCTACATAACGTTATACGTTATAACGTAATACTATATAACGTTATACGTTATATCGTTATGCTACATAACGTTATACGTTATATGGTAAAGCTACATAAATGTTATACGTTATAACGTAATACTATATAACGTTATACGTTATATGGTTATGCTACATAACGTTATACGTTATAACGTAATATTATATAACGTTATACGTTATATCGTAATGTTACATAACGTTATACGCTATATCGCAATGCTACATAACGTTATACGTTATATCGTTATGCTACATAACGTTATACGTTATAACGTAATACTATATAACGTTATACGTTATATCGTTATGCTACATAACGTTATACGTTATATCGTAATGCTACATAACGATATACGTTATATCGTTATGCTACATAACGCTATATGTTATATCGTAATGCTACGTAACGTTATACGTTATATCGGAATGCAACTTAACGTTATACGTTATATCTTAATGCTACATAACGTTATACGTTATATCGTTATGCTACATAACGTTATACGTTATATCGTAATGCTACATAACGTTATACGATATATCGTTATTCTACATAGCGTTATACGTTATAACGTATTACCATATAACGTTATACGTTATATCGTAATGCTACATAACGTTACTCGTTTTATCGTAATGCTACATAACGTATTACGTTATACGTTATATCGTAATGCTACATAACGTTATACGTTATAACGTAACACTACATAACGTTATACGTTATAACGTAATACCATATAACGTTATACGCTATATCGTAATGCTACATAACGTTATACGTTATATCGTAATGCTACATAACGTTATACGTTATAACGTAATACTACATAACGTTATACGTTATGACGAAATACTATATAACGTTATACGTTATATCGTTATGCTACATAACGTTATACGTTATAACGTAATATTATATAACGTTATACGTTATATCGTTATGCTACATAACGTTATACGTTATATCGTAATGCTACATAACGTTATACGTTATAGCGTATTATCATATAACGTTATACGTTATGTCGTAATATTACATAACGTTATACGTTATATCGCAATGCTACATAACGTTATACGTTATATCGTAATGCTACATAACGTTATACGATATATCGTTATTCTACATAGCGTTATACGTTATAACGTAACACTATATAACGTTGTACGTTATATTGTTATGCTACATAACGTTATACGTTATATCGTAGTGCTACATAACGTTTTACGTTATATCGTAATGCTACATAACGTTATTCGTTATACGTTATATCGTAATGCTACATAACGTTGTACGTTATAACGTAACACTACATAACGTTATACGTTATAACGTAATACCATATAACGTTATACGTTGTATCGTAATGCTACATAACGTTATACGTTATATCGTAATGCTACATAACGTTATACGTTATATGGTAATGCTACATAACGATATACGTTATATCGTAAGTCTACATAACGTTATACGTTATATCGCAATGCTATATAACGTTACACGTTTTATCGTAATGCTACATAACGTATTACGTTATACGTTATATCATAATGCTACATAACGTTATACGTTATAACGTAACACTACATAACGTTATACGTTATAACGTAATACCATATAACGTTATACATTGTATCGTAATGCTACATAACGTTATATGTTATATCGTAATTCTACGTAACGTTATACGTTATATCGTAATGCTACATAACGTTATACGTTATATCGTAATGCTACATAACGTTATACGTTATATCGTAATGCTACATAACGTTATACGTTATATCGTAATGCTACATAACGTTATACGTTATATCGTAATTCTACATAACGTTATACGTTATAACGTATTACCATATAACGTTATACGTTATATCGTAATGCTACATAACGTTACACGTTTTATCGTAATGCTACATAACGTATTACGTTATACGTTATATCGTAGTGCTACATAACGTTATACGTTATTTCGTAATGCTACATAACGTTATTCGTTATATGGTAATACTACATAACGATATACGCTACATCGTAAGTTTACATAACGTTATACGTTATAACGAAATACTATATAACGTTATACGTTATATCGTAATGCTACATATCGTTACACGTTTTATCGTAATGCTACATAACGTATTACGTTATACGTTATATCGTAATGCTACATAACGTTATACGTTATAACGTAACACTACATAACGTTATACGTTATAACGTAATACCATATAACGTTATACGCTATATCGTAATGCTACATAACGTTATACGTTATATGGTAATGATACATAGCGTTATACGTTATGTCGTAATTCTACATAACGTTATACGTTATATCGTAATTCTACATAACGTTATACGTTATATCGTATTGCTACATAACGTTATACGTTATAACGTAATACTACATAACGTTATACGTTATGACGAAATACTATATAACGGTATACGTTACATAGTTAAGCTACATAACGTTATACGTTATATCGTAATACTACATATCGTTATACGTTATAGCGTATTACCATATAACGTTATACGTTATGTCGTAATGTTACAAAACGTTATACGTTGTATCGCAATGCTACATAACGTTATACGTTATAACGTAATACTACATAACGTTATACGTTATGACGAAATACTATATAACGGTATACGTTATATCGTAAAGCTACATAACGTTATACGTTATATGGTAAAGCTACATAAATGTTATACGTTATAACGTAATACTATATAACGTTATACGTTATATCGTTATGCTACATAACGTTATACGTTTTATCGTAATGCTACATAACGTTATACGTTATAGCGTATTATCATATAACGTTATACGTTATGTCGTAATGTTACATAACGTTATACGTTATATCGCAATGCTACATAACGTTATGCGTTATATCGTTATGCTACATAACGTTATACGTTATAACGTAATACTACATAACGTTATACGTTATGACGAAATACTATATAACGGTATACGTTATATCGTAAAGCTACATAACGTTATACGTTATATGGTAAAGCTACATAAATGTTATACGTTATAACGTAATACTATATAACGTTATACGTTATATCGTTGTGCTACATAACGTTATACGTTTTATCGTAATGCTACATAACGTTATACGTTATAGCGTATTATCATATAACGTTATACGTTATGTCGTAATGTTACATAACGTTATACGTTTTATCGTAATGCTACATAACGTTATACGTTATAGCGTATTATCATATAACGTTATACGTTATGTCGTAATGTTACATAACGTTATACGTTATATCGCAATGCTAAATAACGTTACACGTTATATCGTTATGCTACATAACGTTATACGTTTTATCGTTATGCTACATAACGTTATATGTTATATCGTAATGCTACGTAACGTTATACGTTATATCGGAATGCTCCTTAACGTTATACGTTATATCGTAATGCTACATAACGTTATACGTTATATCATTATGCTACATAACGTTATACGTTATATTGTAATGCTACATACCATTATACGATATATCGTAATTCTACATAACGTTATACGTTATAACGTATTACCATATAACGTTATACGTTATATCGTAATGCTACATAACGTTACACGTTTTATCGTAATGCTACATATCGTATTACGTTATACTTTATATCGTAATGCTACATAACGTTATACGTTATAACGTAACACTACATAACGTTATACGTTATAACGTAATACCATATAACGTTATACGCTATATCGTAATGCTACATAACGTTATACGTTATATCGTAATGCTACATAACGTTATACGTTATAGTGTATTACCATATAACGTTATACGTTATATCGTAATGCTACATAACGTTATACGTTATATCGTAATGCTACATAACGTTATACGTTATATGGTTATGATACATAGCGTTATACGTTATGTCGTAATGCTACATAACGTTATACGTAATAACGAAATACTATATAACGGTATACGTTATATCGTTCAGCTACATAACGTTATACGTTATATCGTAATGCTACATAATGTTATACGTTATATGGTAGTGCTACACAACGATTTACGTTATATCGTAAGTTTACATAACGTTATACTTTATATGGTAATGATACATACCGTTATACGTTATGTCGTAATTCTACATAACGTTATACGTTATTTCGAAATGCTACATAACGTTATACGTTATATCGTAATGCTACATAACGTTATACGTTATAACGTAATACTACATAACGTTATACGTTATGACGAAATACTATATAACGTTATACGTTATATCGTTATGCTACATAACGTTATACGTTATAACGTAATATTATATAACGTTATACGTTATATCGTTATGCTACATAACGTTATACGTTATATCGTAATGCTACATAACGTTATACGTTATAGCGTATTATCATATAACGTTATACGTTATGTCGTAATGTTACATAACGTTATACGTTATATCGCAATGCTACATAACGTTATACGTTATATCGTTATGCTACATAACGTTATACGTTATAACGTAATACTATATAACGTTATACGTTATATCGTTATGCTACATAACGTTATACGTTATATGGTAAAGCTACATAAATGTTATACGTTATAACGTAATACTATATAACGTTGTACGTTATATCGTTATGCTACATAACGTTATACGTTATAACGTAATATTATATAACGTTATACGTTATATCGTTATGCTACATAACGTTATATGTTATATCGTAATTCTACGTAACGTTATACGTTATATCGTAATGTATACATAACGTTATACGTTATATCGTAATGCTACATAACGTTATACGTTATATCGTAATGCTACATAACGTTGTACGTTATATCGTAATGCTACATAACGTTATACGTTATGTCGTAATTCTACATAACGTTATACGTTATAACGTATTACCATATAACGTTATACGTTATATCGTAATGCTACATAACGTTACACGTTTTATCGTAATGCTACATAACGTATTACGTTATAGGTTATATCGTAGTGCTACATAACGTTATACGTTATATCGTAATGCTACATAACGTTATTCGTTATATGGTAATACTACATAACGATATACGCTACATCGTAAGTTTACATAACGTTATACGTTATAACGTAATACCATATAACGTTATACGCTATATCGTAATGCTACATAACGTTATACGTTATATGGTAATGATACATAGCGTTATACGTTATGTCGTAATTCTACATAACGTTATACGTTATTTCGTAATGCTACATAACGTTATACGTTATTTCGTAACGCTACATAACGTTATACGTTATATCGTAATGCTACATAACGTTATACGTTATAACGTAATAGTACATAACGTTATACGTTATGACGAAATACTATATAACGTTATACGTTATATCGTTATGCTACATAACGTTATACGTTATAACGTAATATTATATAACGTTATACGTTATATCGTTATGCTACATAACGTTATACGTTATATCGTAATGCTACATAACGTTATACGTTATAGCGTATTATCATATAACGTTATACGTTATGTCGTAATGTTACATAACGTTATACGTTATATCGCAATGCTACATAACGTTATACGTTATATCGTTATGCTACATAACGTTATACGTTATAACGTAATACTATATAACGTTATACGTTATATCGTTATGCTACATAACGTTATACGTTATATGGTAAAGCTACATAAATGTTATACGTTATAACGTAATACTATATAACGTTATACGTTATATCGTTATGCTACATAACGTTATACGTTATAACGTAATATTATATAACGTTATACGTTATATCGTTATGCTACATAACGTTATACGTTATATCGTAATGCTACATAACGTTATACGTTATAGCGTATTATCATATAACGTTATACGTTATGTCGTAATGTTACATAACGTTATACGTTATATCGCAATGCTACATAACGTTATACGTTATATCGTTATGCTACATAACGTTATACGTTATAACGTAATACTATATAACGTTATACGTTATATCGTTATGCTACATAACGTTATACGCTATATCGTAATGCTACATAACGATATACGTTATATCGTTATGCTACATAACGCTATATGTTATATCGTAATGCTACGTAACGTTATACGTTATATCGGAATGCTACTTAACGTTATACGTTATATCTTAATGCTACATAACGTTATACGTTATATCGTTATGCTACATAACGTTATACGTTATATCGTAATGCTACATAACGTTATACGATATATCGTTATTCTACATAGCGTTATACGTTATAACGTAACACTATATAACGTTGTACGTTATATTGTTATGCTACATAACGTTATACGTTATATCGTAGTGCTACATAACGTTTTACGTTATTTCGTAATGCTACATAACGTTATTCGTTATACGTTATATCGTAATGCTACATAACGTTATACGTTATAACGTAATGCTACATAACGTTATACGTTATATCGTAATGCTACATAACGTTATACGTTATAACGTAATATTATATAACGTTATACGTTATATCGTTATGCTACATAACGTTATACGTTATAACGTAACACTACATAACGTTATACGTTATAACGTAATACCATATAACGTTATACGTTGTATCGTAATGCTACAAAACGTTATATGTTATATCGTAATTCTACGTAACGTTATACGTTATATCGTAATGCTACATAACGTTATACGTTATATCGTAATGCTACATAACGTTATACGTTATATCGTAATGCTACATAACGTTATACGTTATATCGTAATGCTACATAACGTTATACGTTATATCGTAATTCTACATAACGTTATACGTTATAACGTATTACCATATAACGTTATACGTTATATCGTAATGCTACATAACGTTATACGTTATATCGCAATGCTACATAACGTTATACGTTATATCGTTATGCTACATAACGTTATACGTTATAACGTAATACTATATAACGTTATACGTTATATCGTAATGCTACATAACGTTATACGTTATAACGTAATACTACATAACGTTATACGTTATGACGAAATACTATATAACGTTATACGTTATATCGTTATGCTACATAACGTTATACGTTATAACGTAATATTATATAACGTTATACGTTATATCGTTATGCTACATAACGTTATACGTTATATCGTAATGCTACATAACGTTATACGTTATAGCGTATTATCATATAACGTTATACGTTATGTCGTAATGTTACATAACGTTATACGTTATATCGCAATGCTACATAACGTTATACGTTATATCGTTATGCTACATAACGTTATACGTTATAACGTAATACTATATAACGTTATACGTTATATCGTTATGCTACATAACGTTATACGTTATATGGTAAAGCTACATAAATGTTATACGTTATAACGTAATACTATATAACGTTATACGTTATATCGTTATGCTACATAACGTTATACGTTATAACGTAATATTATATAACGTTATACGTTATATCGTTATGCTACATAACGTTATACGTTATAACGTAACACTACATAACGTTATACGTTATAACGTAATACCATATAACGTTATACGTTGTATCGTAATGCTACAAAACGTTATATGTTATATCGTAATTCTACGTAACGTTATACGTTATATCGTAATGCTACATAACGTTATACGTTATATCGTAATGCTACATAACGTTATACGTTATATCGTAATGCTACATAACGTTATACGTTATATCGTAATGCTACATAACGTTATACGTTATATCGTAATTCTACATAACGTTATACGTTATAACGTATTACCATATAACGTTATACGTTATATCGTAATGCTACATAACGTTACACGTTTTATCGTAATGCTACATAACGTATTACGTTATACGTTATATCGTAATGCTACATAACGTTATACGTTATAACGTAACACTACATAACGTTATACGTTATAACGTAATACCATATAACGTTATACGTTGTATCGTAATGCTACAAAACGTTATATGTTATATCGTAATTCTACGTAACGTTATACGTTATATCGTAATGCTACATAACGTTATACGTTATATCGTAATGCTACATAACGTTATACGTTATATCGTAATGCTACATAACGTTATACGTTATATCGTAATGCTACATAACGTTATACGTTATATCGTAATGCTACATAACGTTATACGTTATATCGTAATTCTACATAACGTTATACGTTATAACGTATTACCATATAACGTTATACGTTATATCGTAATGCTACATAACGTTACACGTTTTATCGTAATGCTACATAACGTATTACGTTATACGTTATATCGTAATGCTACATAACGTTATACGTTATAACGTAACACTACATAACGTTATACGTTATAACGTAATACCATATAACGTTATAAGCTATATCGTAATGCTACATAACGTTATACGTTATATCGTAATGCTACATAACGTTATACGTTATAGTGTATTACCATATAACGTTATTCGTTATGTCGTAATGTTACATAACGTTATACGTTATAACGTAACACTATATAACGTTGTACGTTACATCGTTATTCTACATAGCGTTATTCGTTATAACGTAACACTATATAACGTTGTACGTTATATTGTTATGCTACATAACGTTATACGTTATATCGTAGTGCTACATAACGTTATACGTTATATCGTAATGCTACATAACGTTATTCGTTATATGGTAATACTACATAACGATATACGCTACATCGTAAGTTTACATAACGTTATACGTTATAACGAAATACTATATAACGTTATACGTTATATCGTAATGCTACATAACGTTATACGTTATAACGTAATGCTACATAACGTTATACGATATAACGTAATACTATATAACGTTATACGTTATAACGTAATACTATATAACGTTATACGTTATATCGTTATGCTACATAACGTTATACGTTATATCGTAATGCTACATAACATTATACGTTATATGGTAATGCTACATGACGAAATACGTTATATCGTAAGTCTACATAAGGTTATACGTTATATGGTAATGATACATAGCGTTATACGTTATGACGTAATTCTACATAACGTTATACGTTATATCGTAATACTACATATCGTTATACGTTATATCGTAATGCTACATATCGTTATACGTTATATCGTAATGCTACATAACGTTATACGTTATATGGTAATGATACATAGCGATATACGTTATGTCGTAATGCTACATAACGTTATACGTAATAACGAAATACTATATCACGGTATACGATATATCGTTCAGCTACATATCGTTATACGTTATATCGTAATGCTACATAATGTTATACGTTATATGGTAATGCTACACAACGATTTACGTCATATCGTAAGTTTACATAACGTTATACGTCATATGGTAATGTTACATAGCGTTATACGTTATGTCGTAATTCTACATAACGTTATACGTTATATCGTAATGCTACATAACGTTATACGTTATATCGTAATGCTACATAACGTTATACGTTATATGGTAATGATACATAGCGTTATACGTTATGTCGTAATGCTACATAACGTTATACGTAATAACGAAATACTATATAACGGTATACGTTATATCGTACAGCTACATAACGTTATACGTTATATCGTAATGCTACATAATGTTATACGATATATGGTAATGCTACACAACGATTTACGTTATATCGTAAGTTTACATAACGTTATACGTTATATGGTAATGATACATAGCGTTATACGTTATGTCGTAATTCTACATAACGTTATACGTTATATCGTAATGCTACATAACGTTATACGTTATATCGTATTGCTACATAACGTTATACGTTATAACGTAATACTACATAACGTTATACGTTATGACGAAATGCTATATAACGGTATACGTTACATAGTTAAGCTACATAACGTTATACGTTATATCGTAATACTACATATCGTTATACGTTATAGCGTATTACCATATAACGTTATACGTTATGTCGTAATGTTACAAAACGTTATACGTTGTATCGCAATGCTACATAACGTTATACGTTATAACGTAATACTACATAACGTTATACGTTATGACGAAATACTATATAACGGTATACGTTATATCGTAAAGCTACATAACGTTATACGTTATATGGTAAAGCTACATAAATGTTATACGTTATAACGTAATACTATATAACGTTATACGTTATATCTTTATGCTACATAACGTTATACGCTATATCGTAATGCTACATAACGATATACGTTATATCGTTATGCTACATAACGCTATATGTTATATCGTAATGCTACGTAACGTTATACGTTATATCGGAATGCTACTTAACGTTATACGTTATATCTTAATGCTACATAACGTTATACGTTATATCGTTATGCTACATAACGTTATACGTTATATCGTAATGCTACATAACGTTATACGATATATCGTTATTCTACATAGCGTTATACGTTATAACGTAACACTATATAACGTTATACGTTATATCGTTATGCTACATAACGTTATACGTTATATCGTAATGCTACATAACATTATACGTTATATGGTAATGCTACATGACGAAATACGTTATATCGTAAGTCTACATAAGGTTATACGTTATATGGTAATGATACATAGCGTTATACGTTATGACGTAATTCTACATAACGTTATACGTTATATCGTAATACTACATATCGTTATACGTTATATCGTAATGCTACATATCGTTATACGTTATATCGTAATGCTACATAACGTTATACGATATAACGTAATACTATATAACGTTATACGTTATAACGTAATACTATATAACGTTATACGTTATATCGTTATGCTACATAACGTTATACGTTATATCGTAATGCTACATAACATTATACGTTATATGGTAATGCTACATGACGAAATACGTTATATCGTAAGTCTACATAAGGTTATACGTTATATGGTAATGATACATAGCGTTATACGTTATGACGTAATTCTACATAACGTTATACGTTATATCGTAATACTACATATCGTTATACGTTATATCGTAATGCTACATATCGTTATACGTTATATCGTAATGCTACATAACGTTATACGTTATATGGTAATGATACATAGCGATATACGTTATGTCGTAATGCTACATAACGTTATACGTAATAACGAAATACTATATCACGGTATACGATATATCGTTCAGCTACATATCGTTATACGTTATATCGTAATGCTACATAATGTTATACGTTATATGGTAATGCTACACAACGATTTACGTCATATCGTAAGTTTACATAACGTTATACGTCATATGGTAATGTTACATAGCGTTATACGTTATGTCGTAATTCTACATAACGTTATACGTTATATCGTAATGCTACATAACGTTATACGTTATATCGTAATGCTACATAACGTTATACGTTATATGGTAATGATACATAGCGTTATACGATATGTCGTAATGCTACATAACGTTATACGTAATAACGAAATACTATATAACGGTATACGTTATATCGTACAGCTACATAACGTTATACGTTATATCGTAATGCTACATAATGTTATACGATATATGGTAATGCTACACAACGATTTACGTTATATCGTAAGTTTACATAACGTTATACGTTATATGGTAATGATACATAGCGTTATACGTTATGTCGTAATTCTACATAACGTTATACGTTATATCGTAATGCTACATAACGTTATACGTTATATCGTATTGCTACATAACGTTATACGTTATAACGTAATACTACATAACGTTATACGTTATGACGAAATACTATATAACGGTATACGTTACATAGTTAAGCTACATAACGTTATACGTTATATCGTAATACTACATATCGTTATACGTTATAGCGTATTACCATATAACGTTATACGTTATGTCGTAATGTTACAAAACGTTATACGTTGTATCGCAATGCTACATAACGTTATACGTTATAACGTAATACTACATAACGTTATACGTTATGACGAAATACTATATAACGGTATACGTTATATCGTAAAGCTACATAACGTTATACGTTATATGGTAAAGCTACATAAATGTTATACGTTATAACGTAATACTATATAACGTTATACGTTATATCTTTATGCTACATAACGTTATACGCTATATCGTAATGCTACATAACGATATACGTTATATCGTTATGCTACATAACGCTATATGTTATATCGTAATGCTACGTAACGTTATACGTTATATCGGAATGCTACTTAACGTTATACGTTATATCTTAATGCTACATAACGTTATACGTTATATCGTTATGCTACATAACGTTATACGTTATATCGTAATGCTACATAACGTTATACGATATATCGTTATTCTACATAGCGTTATACGTTATAACGTAACACTATATAACGTTGTACGTTATATTGTTATGCTACATAACGTTATACGTTATATCGTAGTGCTACATAACGTTTTACGTTATTTCGTAATGCTACATAACGTTATTCGTTATACGTTATATCGTAATGCTACATAACGTTATACGTTATAACGTAGTGCTACATAACGTTATACGTTATATCGTAATGCTACATAACGTTACACGTTTTATCGTAATGCTACATAACGTATTACGTTATACGTTATATCGTAATGCTACATAACGTTATACGTTATAACGTAACACTACATAACGTTATACGTTATAACGTAATACCATATAACGTTATACGTTGTATCGTAATGCTACAAAACGTTATATGTTATATCGTAATTCTACGTAACGTTATACGTTATATCGTAATGCTACATAACGTTATACGTTATATCGTAATGCTACATAACGTTATACGTTATATCGTAATGCTACATAACGTTATACGTTATATCGTAATGCTACATAACGTTATACGTTATATCGTAATTCTACATAACGTTATACGTTATAACGTATTACCATATAACGTTATACGTTATATCGTAATGCTACATAACGTTACACGTTTTATCGTAATGCTACATAACGTATTACGTTATACGTTATATCGTAATGCTACATAACGTTATACGTTATAACGTAACACTACATAACGTTATACGTTATAACGTAATACCATATAACGTTATAAGCTATATCGTAATGCTACATAACGTTATACGTTATATCGTCATGCTACATAACGTTATACGTTATAGTGTATTACCATATAACGTTATTCGTTATGTCGTAATGTTACATAACGTTATACGTTATAACGTAACACTATATAACGTTGTACGTTACATCGTTATTCTACATAGCGTTATTCGTTATAACGTAACACTATATAACGTTGTACGTTATATTGTTATGCTACATAACGTTATACGTTATATCGTAGTGCTACATAACGTTATACGTCATATCGTAATGCTACATAACGTTATTCGTTATATGGTAATACTACATAACGATATACGCTACATCGTAAGTTTACATAACGTTATACGTTATAACGAAATACTATATAACGTTATACGTTATATCGTAATGCTACATAACGTTATACGTTATAACGTAATGCTACATAACGTTATACGATATAACGTAATACTATATAACGTTATACGTTATAACGTAATACTATATAACGTTATACGTTATATCGTTATGCTACATAACGTTATACGTTATATCGTAATGCTACATAACATTATACGTTATATGGTAATGCTACATGACGAAATACGTTATATCGTAAGTCTACATAAGGTTATACGTTATATGGTAATGATACATAGCGTTATACGTTATGACGTAATTCTACATAACGTTATACGTTATATCGTAATACTACATATCGTTATACGTTATATCGTAATGCTACATAACGTTATACGTTATAACGTAATGCTACATAACGTTATACGATATAACGTAATACTATATAACGTTATACGTTATAACGTAATACTATATAACGTTATACGTTATATCGTTATGCTACATAACGTTATACGTTATATCGTAATGCTACATAACATTATACGTTATATGGTAATGCTACATGACGAAATACGTTATATCGTAAGTCTACATAAGGTTATACGTTATATGGTAATGATACATAGCGTTATACGTTATGACGTAATTCTACATAACGTTATACGTTATATCGTAATACTACATATCGTTATACGTTATATCGTAATGCTACATAACGTTATACGTTATATCGTAATGCTACATAACGTTATACGTTATATGGTAATGATACATAGCGATATACGTTATGTCGTAATGCTACATAACGTTATACGTAATAACGAAATACTATATAACGGTATACGATATATCGTTCAGCTACATATCGTTATACGTTATATCGTAATGCTACATAATGTTATACGTTATATGGTAATGCTACACAACGATTTACGTTATATCGTAAGTTTACATAACGTTATACGTTATATGGTAATGTTACATAGCGTTATACGTTATGTCGTAATTCTACATAACGTTATACGTTATATCGTAATGCTACATAACGTTATACGTTATATCGTAATGCTACATAACGTTATACGTTATATGGTAATGATACATAGCGTTATACGTTATGTCGTAATGCTACATAACGTTATACGTAATAACGAAATACTATATAACGGTATAGGTTATATCGTACAGCTACATAACGTTATACGTTATATCGTAATGCTACATAATGTTATACGATATATGGTAATGCTACACAACGATTTACGTTATATCGTAAGTTTACATAACGTTATACGTTATATGGTAATGATACATAGCGTTATACGTTATGTCGTAATTCTACATAACGTTATACGTTATATCGTAATGCTACATAACGTTATACGTTATATCGTATTGCTACATAACGTTATACGTTATAACGTAATACTACATAACGTTATACGTTATGACGAAATACTATATAACGGTATACGTTACATAGTTAAGCTACATAACGTTATACGTTATATCGTAATACTACATATCGTTATACGTTATAGCGTATTACCATATAACGTTATACGTTATGTCGTAATGTTACAAAACGTTATACGTTGTATCGCAATGCTACATAACGTTATACGTTATAACGTAATACTACATAACGTTATACGTTATGACGAAATACTATATAACGGTATACGTTATATCGTAAAGCTACATAACGTTATACGTTATATGGTAAAGCTACATAAATGTTATACGTTATAACGTAATACTATATAACGTTATACGTTATATCTTTATGCTACATAACGTTATACGTTATAACGTAATATTATATAACGTTACACGTTATATCGTTATGCTACATAACGTTATACGTTTTATCGTAATGCTACATAACGTTATACGTTATAGCGTATTATCATATAACGTTATACGTTATGTCGTAATGTTACATAACGTTATACGTTATATCGCAATGCTACATAACGTTATACGTTATATCGTTATGCTACATAACGTTATACGTTATAACGTAATACTATATAACGTTATACGTTATATCGTTATGCTACATAACGTTATACGTTATATCGTTATGCTACATAACGTTATATGTTATATCGTAATGCTACGTAACGTTATACGTTTTATCGGAATGCTACTTAACGTTATACGTTATATCGTAATGCTACATAACGTTATACGTTATATCGTTATGCTACATAACGTTATACGTTATATTGTAATGCTACATAACGTTATACGATATATCGTTATTCTACATAGCGTTATACGTTATAACGTAACACTATATAACGTTGTACGTTATATTGTTATGCTACATAACGTTATACGTTATATCGTAGTGCTACATAACGTTTTACGTTATATCGTAATGCTACATAACGTTATTCGTTATATGGTAATGCTACATAACGATGTACGTTACATCGTAAGTTTACATAACGTTATACGTTATAACGTAATACTATATAACGTTATACGTTATATCGTTATGCTACATAACGTTATACGTTATATGGTAATGCTACATAACGTTATACGTTATATGGTAATGCTACATAACGATATACGTTATATCGTAAGTCTACATAACGTTATACGTTATATCGTAATGCTACATAACCTTATACGTTATAACGTAATACTACATAAGGTGATACGTTATAACGAAATACTATATCACGTTATACGTTATATCGTTACGCTACATAACGTTATACGTTATATCGTAATTCTACATAACGTTATACGTTATAACGTATTACCATATAACGTTATACGTTATATCGTAATGCTACATAAGGTTACACGTTTTATAGTAATGCTACATAACGTATCACGTTATACGTTATATCGTAATGCTACATAACGTTATACGTTATAACGTAACACTACATAACGTTATACGTTATAACGTAATACCATATAACGTTATACGCTATATCGTAATGCTACATAACGTTATACGTTATATCGTAATGCTACATAACGTTATACGTTATAATGTATTACCATATAACGTTATACGTTATGTCGTAATGTTACATAACGTTATACGTTATAACGTAACACTATATAACGTTGTACGTTATATCGTTATTCTACATAGCGTTATACGTTATAACGTAACACTATATAACGTTGTACGTTATATTGTTATGCTACATAACGTTATACGTTATATCGTAGTGCTACATAACGTTATACGTTATATCGTAATGCTACATAACGTTATTCGTTATATGGTAATGCTACATAACGATATACGCTACATCGTAAGTTTACATAACGTTATACGTTATATCGAAATACTATATAACGTTATACGTTATATCGTAATGCTACATAACGTTATACGTTATATCGTAATGCTACATAACGTTATACGTTATATGGTAATGCTACATAACGATATACGTTATATCGTAAGTCTACATAACGTTATACATTATATCGTAATGCTACATAACGTTATACGTTATAACGTAATACTACATAAGGTGATACGATATAACGAAATACTATATCACGTTATACGTTATATCGTTACGCTACATAACGTTATACGTTATATCGTAATTCTACATAACGTTATGCGTTATAACGTATTACCATATAACGTTATACGTTATATCGTAATGCTACATAACGTTACTCGTTTTATCGTAATGCTACATAACGTATTACGTTATACGTTATATCGTAATGCTACATAACGTTATACGTTATAACGTAACACTACATAACGTTATACGTTATAACGTAATACCATATAACGTTATACGTTGTATCTCAATGCTACATAACGTTATATGTTATATCGTAATTCTACGTAACGTTATACGTTATATCGTAATGCTACATAACGTTATACGTTATATCGTAATGCTACATAACGTTATACGTTATATCGTAATGCTACATAACGTTATACGTTATATCGTAATGCTACATAACGTTATACGTTATATCGTAATGCTACATAACGTTACACGTTTTATCGTAATGCTACATAACGTATTACGTTATACGTTATATCGTAATGCTACATAACGTTATACGTTATAACGTAACACTACATAACGTTATACGTTATAACGTAATACCATATAACGTTATACGCTATATCGTAATGCTACATAACGTTATACGTTATATCGTAATGCTACATAACGTTATACGTTATAGTGTATTACCATATAACGTTATACGTTATATCGTAATGCTACATAACGGTATACGTTATATCGTTCAGCTACATAACGTTATACGTTATATCGTAATGCTACATAATGTTATACGTTATATGGTAATGCTACACAACGATTTACGTTATATCGTAAGTTCACATAACGTTATACGTTATATGGTAATGATACATACCGTTATACGTTATGTCGTAATTCTACATAACGTTATACGTTATTTCGTAATGCTACATAACGTTATACGTTATATCGTAATGCTACATAACGTTATACGTTATAACGTAATACTACATAACGTTATACGTTATGACGAAATACTATATAACGTTATACGTTATATCGTTATGCTACATAACGTTATACGTTATAACGTAATATTATATAACGTTATACGTTATATCGTTATGCTACGTAACGTTATACGTTATATCGTAAAGCTACATAACGTTATACGTTATAGCGTATTATCATATAACGTTATACGTTATGTCGTAATGTTACATAACGTTATACGTTATATCGCAATGCTACATAACGTTATACGTTATATCGTTATGCTACATAACGTTATACGTTATAACGTAATACTATATAACGTTATACGTTATATCGTTATGCTACATAACGTTATACGTTATATGGTAAAGCTACATAAATGTTATACGTTAGAACGTAATACTATATAACGTTATACGTTATATCGTTATGCTACATAACGTTATACGTTATAACGTAATATTATATAACGTTATACGTTATATCGTTATGCTACATAACGTTATACGTTATATCGTAATGCTACATAACGTTATACGTTATAGCGTATTATCATATAACGTTATACGTTATGTCGTAATGTTACATAACGTTATACGTTATATCGCAATGCTACATAACGTTATACGTTATATCGTTATGCTACATTACGTTATACGTTATAACGTAATACTATGTAACGTTATACGTTATATCGTTATGCTACATAACGTTATACGTTATATCGTAATGCTACATAACGATATACGTTATATCGTTATGCTACATAACGCTATATGTTATATCGTAATGCTACGTAAGGTTATACGTTATATCGGAATGCTACTTAACGTTATACGTTATATCTTAATGCTACATAACGTTATACGTTATATCGTTATGCTACATAACGTTATACGTTATATCGTAATGCTACATAACGTTATACGATATATCGTTATTCTACATAGCGTTATACGTTATAACGTAACACTATATAACGTTGTACGTTACATCGTTATTCTACATAGCGTTATTCGTTATAACGTAACACTATATAACGTTGTACGTTATATTGTTATGCTACATAACGTTATACGTTATATCGTAGTGCTACATAACGTTATACGTCATATCGTAATGCTACATAACGTTATTCGTTATATGGTAATACTACATAACGATATACGCTACATCGTAAGTTTACATAACGTTATACGTTATAACGAAATACTATATAACGTTATACGTTATATCGTAATGCTACATAACGTTATACGTTATAACGTAATGCTACATAACGTTATACGATATAACGTAATACTATATAACGTTATACGTTATAACGTAATACTATATAACGTTATACGTTATATCGTTATGCTACATAACGTTATACGTTATATCGTAATGCTACATAACATTATACGTTATATGGTAATGCTACATGACGAAATACGTTATATCGTAAGTCTACATAAGGTTATACGTTATATGGTAATGATACATAGCGTTATACGTTATGACGTAATTCTACATAACGTTATACGTTATATCGTAATACTACATATCGTTATACGTTATATCGTAATGCTACATAACGTTATACGTTATAACGTAATGCTACATAACGTTATACGATATAACGTAATACTATATAACGTTATACGTTATAACGTAATACTATATAACGTTATACGTTATATCGTTATGCTACATAACGTTATACGTTATATCGTAATGCTACATAACATTATACGTTATATGGTAATGCTACATGACGAAATACGTTATATCGTAAGTCTACATAAGGTTATACGTTATATGGTAATGATACATAGCGTTATACGTTATGACGTAATTCTACATAACGTTATACGTTATATCGTAATACTACATATCGTTATACGTTATATCGTAATGCTACATAACGTTATACGTTATATCGTAATGCTACATAACGGTATACGTTATATCGTAAAGCTACATAACGTTATAGGTTATATGGTAAAGCTACATAAATGTTATACGTTATAACGTAATACTATATAACGTTATACGTTATATCGTTATGCTACATAACGTTATACGTTATAACGTAATATTATATAACGTTACACGTTATATCGTTATGCTACATAACGTTATACGTTTTATCGTAATGCTACATAACGTTATACGTTATAGCGTATTATCATATAACGTTATACGTTATGTCGTAATGTTACATAACGTTATACGTTATATCGCAATGCTACATAACGTTATACGTTATATCGTTATGCTACATAACGTTATACGTTATAACGTAATACTATATAACGTTATACGTTATATCGTTATGCTACATAACGTTATACGTTATATCGTAATGCTACATAACGTTATACGTTATATCGTTATGCTACATAACGTTATATGTTATATCGTAATGCTACGTAACGTTATACGTTATATCGGAATGCTACTTAACGTTATACGTTATATCGTAATGCTACATAACGTTATACGTTATATCGTTATGCTACATAACGTTATACGTTATATTGTAATGCTACATAACGTTATACGATATATCGTTATTCTACATAGCGTTATACGTTATAACGTAACACTATATAACGTTGTACGTTATATTGTTATGCTACATAACGTTATACGTTATATCGTAGTGCTACATAACGTTATACGTTATATCGTAATGCTACATAACGTTATTCGTTATATGGTAATGCTACATAACGATATACGCTACATCGTAAGTTTACATAACGTTATACGTTATATCGAAATACTATATAACGTTATACGTTATATCGTAATGCTACATAACGTTATACGTTATATCGTAATGCTACATAACGTTATACGTTATATGGTAATGCTACATAACGATATACGTTATATCGTAAGTCTACATAACGTTATACATTATATCGTAATGCTACATAACGTTATACGTTATAACGTAATACTACATAAGGTGATACGATATAACGAAATACTATATCACGTTATACGTTATATCGTTACGCTACATAACGTTATACGTTATATCGTAATTCTACATAACGTTATGCGTTATAACGTATTACCATATAACGTTATACGTTATATCGTAATGCTACATAACGTTACTCGTTTTATCGTAATGCTACATAACGTATTACGTTATACGTTATATCGTAATGCTACATAACGTTATACGTTATAACGTAACACTACATAACGTTATACGTTATAACGTAATACCATATAACGTTATACGTTGTATCTCAATGCTACATAACGTTATATGTTATATCGTAATTCTACGTAACGTTATACGTTATATCGTAATGCTACATAACGTTATACGTTATATCGTAATGCTACATAACGTTATACGTTATATCGTAATGCTACATAACGTTATACGTTATATCGTAATGCTACATAACGTTATACGTTATATCGTAATGCTACATAACGTTACACGTTTTATCGTAATGCTACATAACGTATTACGTTATACGTTATATCGTAATGCTACATAACGTTATACGTTATAACGTAACACTACATAACGTTATACGTTATAACGTAATACCATATAACGTTATACGCTATATCGTAATGCTACATAACGTTATACGTTATATCGTAATGCTACATAACGTTATACGTTATAGTGTATTACCATATAACGTTATACGTTATATCGTAATGCTACATAACGGTATACGTTATATCGTTCAGCTACATAACGTTATACGTTATATCGTAATGCTACATAATGTTATACGTTATATGGTAATGCTACACAACGATTTACGTTATATCGTAAGTTCACATAACGTTATACGTTATATGGTAATGATACATACCGTTATACGTTATGTCGTAATTCTACATAACGTTATACGTTATTTCGTAATGCTACATAACGTTATACGTTATATCGTAATGCTACATAACGTTATACGTTATAACGTAATACTACATAACGTTATACGTTATGACGAAATACTATATAACGTTATACGTTATATCGTTATGCTACATAACGTTATACGTTATAACGTAATATTATATAACGTTATACGTTATATCGTTATGCTACGTAACGTTATACGTTATATCGTAAAGCTACATAACGTTATACGTTATAGCGTATTATCATATAACGTTATACGTTATGTCGTAATGTTACATAACGTTATACGTTATATCGCAATGCTACATAACGTTATACGTTATATCGTTATGCTACATAACGTTATACGTTATAACGTAATACTATATAACGTTATACGTTATATCGTTATGCTACATAACGTTATACGTTATATGGTAAAGCTACATAAATGTTATACGTTAGAACGTAATACTATATAACGTTATACGTTATATCGTTATGCTACATAACGTTATACGTTATAACGTAATATTATATAACGTTATACGTTATATCGTTATGCTACATAACGTTATACGTTATATCGTAATGCTACATAACGTTATACGTTATAGCGTATTATCATATAACGTTATACGTTATGTCGTAATGTTACATAACGTTATACGTTATATCGCAATGCTACATAACGTTATACGATATAACGTAATACTATATAACGTTATACGTTATAACGTAATACTATATAACGTTATACGTTATATCGTTATGCTACATAACGTTATACGTTATATCGTAATGCTACATAACATTATACGTTATATGGTAATGCTACATGACGAAATACGTTATATCGTAAGTCTACATAAGGTTATACGTTATATGGTAATGATACATAGCGTTATACGTTATGACGTAATTCTACATAACGTTATACGTTATATCGTAATACTACATATCGTTATACGTTATATCGTAATGCTACATAACGTTATACGTTATAACGTAATGCTACATAACGTTATACGATATAACGTAATACTATATAACGTTATACGTTATAACGTAATACTATATAACGTTATACGTTATATCGTTATGCTACATAACGTTATACGTTATATCGTAATGCTACATAACATTATACGTTATATGGTAATGCTACATGACGAAATACGTTATATCGTAAGTCTACATAAGGTTATACGTTATATGGTAATGATACATAGCGTTATACGTTATGACGTAATTCTACATAACGTTATACGTTATATCGTAATACTACATATCGTTATACGTTATATCGTAATGCTACATAACGTTATACGTTATATCGTAATGCTACATAACGGTATACGTTATATCGTAAAGCTACATAACGTTATAGGTTATATGGTAAAGCTACATAAATGTTATACGTTATAACGTAATACTATATAACGTTATACGTTATATCGTTATGCTACATAACGTTATACGTTATAACGTAATATTATATAACGTTACACGTTATATCGTTATGCTACATAACGTTATACGTTTTATCGTAATGCTACATAACGTTATACGTTATAGCGTATTATCATATAACGTTATACGTTATGTCGTAATGTTACATAACGTTATACGTTATATCGTAATGCTACATAACGTTATACGATATATCGTTATTCTACATAGCGTTATACGTTATAACGTAACACTATATAACGTTGTACGTTACATCGTTATTCTACATAGCGTTATTCGTTATAACGTAACACTATATAACGTTGTACGTTATATTGTTATGCTACATAACGTTATACGTTATATCGTAGTGCTACATAACGTTATACGTCATATCGTAATGCTACATAACGTTATTCGTTATATGGTAATACTACATAACGATATACGCTACATCGTAAGTTTACATAACGTTATACGTTATAACGAAATACTATATAACGTTATACGTTATATCGTAATGCTACATAACGTTATACGTTATAACGTAATGCTACATAACGTTATACGATATAACGTAATACTATATAACGTTATACGTTATAACGTAATACTATATAACGTTATACGTTATATCGTTATGCTACATAACGTTATACGTTATATCGTAATGCTACATAACATTATACGTTATATGGTAATGCTACATGACGAAATACGTTATATCGTAAGTCTACATAAGGTTATACGTTATATGGTAATGATACATAGCGTTATACGTTATGACGTAATTCTACATAACGTTATACGTTATATCGTAATACTACATATCGTTATACGTTATATCGTAATGCTACATAACGTTATACGTTATAACGTAATGCTACATAACGTTATACGATATAACGTAATACTATATAACGTTATACGTTATAACGTAATACTATATAACGTTATACGTTATATCGTTATGCTACATAACGTTATACGTTATATCGTAATGCTACATAACATTATACGTTATATGGTAATGCTACATGACGAAATACGTTATATCGTAAGTCTACATAAGGTTATACGTTATATGGTAATGATACATAGCGTTATACGTTATGACGTAATTCTACATAACGTTATACGTTATATCGTAATACTACATATCGTTATACGTTATATCGTAATGCTACATAACGTTATACGTTATATCGTAATGCTACATAACGGTATACGTTATATCGTAAAGCTACATAACGTTATAGGTTATATGGTAAAGCTACATAAATGTTATACGTTATAACGTAATACTATATAACGTTATACGTTATATCGTTATGCTACATAACGTTATACGTTATAACGTAATATTATATAACGTTACACGTTATATCGTTATGCTACATAACGTTATACGTTTTATCGTAATGCTACATAACGTTATACGTTATAGCGTATTATCATATAACGTTATACGTTATGTCGTAATGTTACATAACGTTATACGTTATATCGCAATGCTACATAACGTTATACGTTATATCGTTATGCTACATAACGTTATACGTTATAACGTAATACTATATAACGTTATACGTTATATCGTTATGCTACATAACGTTATACGTTATATCGTAATGCTACATAACGTTATACGTTATATCGTTATGCTACATAACGTTATATGTTATATCGTAATGCTACGTAACGTTATACGTTATATCGGAATGCTACTTAACGTTATACGTTATATCGTAATGCTACATAACGTTATACGTTATATCGTTATGCTACATAACGTTATACGTTATATTGTAATGCTACATAACGTTATACGATATATCGTTATTCTACATAGCGTTATACGTTATAACGTAACACTATATAACGTTGTACGTTATATTGTTATGCTACATAACGTTATACGTTATATCGTAGTGCTACATAACGTTATACGTTATATCGTAATGCTACATAACGTTATTCGTTATATGGTAATGCTACATAACGATATACGCTACATCGTAAGTTTACATAACGTTATACGTTATATCGAAATACTATATAACGTTATACGTTATATCGTAATGCTACATAACGTTATACGTTATATCGTAATGCTACATAACGTTATACGTTATATGGTAATGCTACATAACGATATACGTTATATCGTAAGTCTACATAACGTTATACATTATATCGTAATGCTACATAACGTTATACGTTATAACGTAATACTACATAAGGTGATACGATATAACGAAATACTATATCACGTTATACGTTATATCGTTACGCTACATAACGTTATACGTTATATCGTAATTCTACATAACGTTATGCGTTATAACGTATTACCATATAACGTTATACGTTATATCGTAATGCTACATAACGTTACTCGTTTTATCGTAATGCTACATAACGTATTACGTTATACGTTATATCGTAATGCTACATAACGTTATACGTTATAACGTAACACTACATAACGTTATACGTTATAACGTAATACCATATAACGTTATACGTTGTATCTCAATGCTACATAACGTTATATGTTATATCGTAATTCTACGTAACGTTATACGTTATATCGTAATGCTACATAACGTTATACGTTATATCGTAATGCTACATAACGTTATACGTTATATCGTAATGCTACATAACGTTATACGTTATATCGTAATGCTACATAACGTTATACGTTATATCGTAATGCTACATAACGTTACACGTTTTATCGTAATGCTACATAACGTATTACGTTATACGTTATATCGTAATGCTACATAACGTTATACGTTATAACGTAACACTACATAACGTTATACGTTATAACGTAATACCATATAACGTTATACGCTATATCGTAATGCTACATAACGTTATACGTTATATCGTAATGCTACATAACGTTATACGTTATAGTGTATTACCATATAACGTTATACGTTATATCGTAATGCTACATAACGGTATACGTTATATCGTTCAGCTACATAACGTTATACGTTATATCGTAATGCTACATAATGTTATACGTTATATGGTAATGCTACACAACGATTTACGTTATATCGTAAGTTCACATAACGTTATACGTTATATGGTAATGATACATACCGTTATACGTTATGTCGTAATTCTACATAACGTTATACGTTATTTCGTAATGCTACATAACGTTATACGTTATATCGTAATGCTACATAACGTTATACGTTATAACGTAATACTACATAACGTTATACGTTATGACGAAATACTATATAACGTTATACGTTATATCGTTATGCTACATAACGTTATACGTTATAACGTAATATTATATAACGTTATACGTTATATCGTTATGCTACGTAACGTTATACGTTATATCGTAAAGCTACATAACGTTATACGTTATAGCGTATTATCATATAACGTTATACGTTATGTCGTAATGTTACATAACGTTATACGTTATATCGCAATGCTACATAACGTTATACGTTATATCGTTATGCTACATAACGTTATACGTTATAACGTAATACTATATAACGTTATACGTTATATCGTTATGCTACATAACGTTATACGTTATATGGTAAAGCTACATAAATGTTATACGTTAGAACGTAATACTATATAACGTTATACGTTATATCGTTATGCTACATAACGTTATACGTTATAACGTAATATTATATAACGTTATACGTTATATCGTTATGCTACATAACGTTATACGTTATATCGTAATGCTACATAACGTTATACGTTATAGCGTATTATCATATAACGTTATACGTTATGTCGTAATGTTACATAACGTTATACGTTATATCGCAATGCTACATAACGTTATACGTTATATCGTTATGCTACATTACGTTATACGTTATAACGTAATACTATGTAACGTTATACGTTATATCGTTATGCTACATAACGTTATACGTTATATCGTAATGCTACATAACGATATACGTTATATCGTTATGCTACATAACGCTATATGTTATATCGTAATGCTACGTAAGGTTATACGTTATATCGGAATGCTACTTAACGTTATACGTTATATCTTAATGCTACATAACGTTATACGTTATATCGTTATGCTACATAACGTTATACGTTATATCGTAATGCTACATAACGTTATACGATATATCGTTATTCTACATAGCGTTATACGTTATAACGTAACACTATATAACGTTGTACGTTATATTGTTATGCTACATAACGTTATACGTTATATCGTAGTGCTACATAACGTTTTACGTTATATCGTAATGCTACATAAAGTTATTCGTTATACGTTATATCGTAATGCTACATAACGTTATACGTTATAACGTAACACTACAAAACGTTATACGTTATAACGTAATACCATATAACGTTATACGTTGTATCGTAATGCTACATAACGTTATACGTTATATCGTAATGCTACATAACGTTATACGTTATATGGTAATGCTACATAACGATATACGTTATATCGTAAGTCTACATAACGTTATACGTTATATCGTAATGCTACATAACGTTACACGTTTTATCGTAATGCTACATAACGTATTACGTTATACGTTATATCGTAATGCTACATAAAGTTATACGTTATAACGTAGTGCTACATAACGTTTTACGTTATATCGTAATGCTACATAACGTTATTCGTTATACGTTATATCGTAATGCTACATAACGTTATACGTTATAACGTAACACTACATAACGTTATACGTTATAACGTAATACCATATAACGTTATACGTTGTATCGTAATGCTACATAACGTTATATGTTATATCGTAATTCTACGTAACGTTACACGTTATATCGTAATGCTACATAACGTTATACGTTATATCGTAATGCTACATAACGTTATACGTTATATCGTAATGCTACATAACGTTATACGTTATATCGTAATGCTACATAACGTTATACGTTATATCGTAATTCTACATAACGTTATACGTTATAACGTATTACCATATAATGTTATACGTTATATCGTAATGCTACATAACGTTACACGTTTTATCGTAATGCTACATAACGTATTACGTTATACGTTATATCGTAATGCTACATAACGTTATACGTTATAACGTAACACTATATAACGTTGTACGTTATATTGTTATGCTACATAACGTTATACGTTATATCGTAGTGCTACATAACGTTATACGTTATATCGTAATGCTACATAACGTTACACGTTTTATCGTAATGCTACATAACGTATTACGTTATACGTTATATCGTAATGCTACATAACGTTATACGTTATAACGTAACACTATATAACGTTGTACGTTATATTGTTATGCTACATAACGTTATACGTTATATCGTAGTGCTACATAACGTTATACGTTATATCGTAATGCTACATAACGTTACACGTTTTATCGTAATGCTACATAACGTATTACGTTATACGTTATATCGTAATACCATATAACGTTATACGCTATATCGTAATGCTACATAACGTTATACGTTATATCGCAGTGCTACATAACGTTATACGTTATATCGTAATGCTACATAACGTTATTCGTTATATGGTAATACTACATAACGATATACGCTACATCGTAAGTTTACATAACGTTATACGTTATAACGAAATACTATATAACGTTATACGTTATATCGTAATGCTACATAACGTTATACGTTATAACGTAATGCTACATAACGTTATACGATATAACGTAATACTATATAACATTATACGTTATAACGTAATACTATATAACGTTATACGTTATATCGTTATGCTACATAACGTTATACGTTATATCGTAATGCTACATAACATTATACGTTATATGGTAATGCTACATGACGAAATACGTTATATCGTAAGTCTACATAACGTTATACGTTATATGGTAATGATACATAGCGTTATACGTTATGACGTAATTCTACATAACGTTATACGTTGTATCGTAAAACTACATATCGTTATACGTTATATCGTAATGCTACATAACGTTATACGTTATATCGTAATGCTACATAACGTTATACGTTATATGGTAATGATACATAGCGATATACGTTATGTCGTAATGCTACATAACGTTATACGTAATAACGAAATACTATATAACGGTATACGTTATATCGTTCAGCTACATATCGTTATACGTTATATCATAATGCTACATAATGTTATACGTTATATGGTAATGCTACACAACGATTTACGTTATATCGTAAGTTTACATAACGTTATACGTAATATGGTAATGTTACATAGCGTTATACGTTATGTCGTAATTCTACATAACGTTATACGTAATAACGAAATACTATATAACGGTATACGTTATATCGTACAGCTACATAACGTTATACGTTATATCGTAATGCTACATAATGTTATACGATATATGGTAATGCTACACAACGATTTACGTTATATCGTAAGTTTACATAACGTTATACGTTATATGGTAATGATACATAGCGTTATACGTTATGTCGTAATTCTACATAACGTTATACGTTATATCGTAATGCTACATAACATCATACGTTATATCGTATTGCTACATAACGTTATACGTAATAACGTAATACTACATAACGTTATACGTTATATCGTAATACTACATATCGTTATACGTTATAGCGTATTACCATATAACGTTATACGTTATGTCGTAATGTTACAAAACGTTATACGTTGTATCGCAATGCTACATTACGTTATACGTTATAACGTAATACTACATAACGTTATACGTTATGACGAAATACTATATAACGGTATACGTTATATCGTAAAGCTACATAACGTTATAGGTTATATGGTAAAGCTACATAAATGTTATACGTTATAACGTAATACTATATAACGTTATACGTTATATCGTTATGCTACATAACGTTATACGTTATAACGTAATATTATATAACGTTACACGTTATATCGTTATGCTACATAACGTTATACGTTTTATCGTAATGCTACATAACGTTATACGTTATAGCGTATTATCATATAACGTTATACGTTATGTCGTAATGTTACATAACGTTATACGTTATATCGCAATGCTACATAACGTTATACGTTATATCGTTATGCTACATAACGTTATACGTTATAACGTAATACTATATAACGTTATACGTTATATCGTTATGCTACATAACGTTATACGTTATATCGTAATGCTACATAACGTTATACGTTATATCGTTATGCTACATAACGTTATATGTTATATCGTAATGCTACGTAACGTTATACGTTATATCGGAATGCTACTTAACGTTATACGTTATATCGTAATGCTACATAACGTTATACGTTATATCGTTATGCTACATAACGTTATACGTTATATTGTAATGCTACATAACGTTATACGATATATCGTTATTCTACATAGCGTTATACGTTATAACGTAACACTATATAACGTTGTACGTTATATTGTTATGCTACATAACGTTATACGTTATATCGTAGTGCTACATAACGTTTTACGTTATAGCGTATTACCATATAACGTTATACGTTATGTCGTAATGTTACATAACGTTATACGTTATAACGTAACACTACATACCGTTATACGTTATAACGTAATACCATATAACGTTATACGTTATATCGTAATGCTACATAACGTTATATGTTATATCGTAATTCTACGTAACGTTATACGTTATATCGTAATGCTACATAACGTTATACGTTATATCGTAATGCTACATAACGTTATACGTTATATCGTAATGCTACATAACGTTATACGTTATATCGTAATTCTACATAACGTTATACGTTATAACGTATTACCATATAACGTTATACGTTATATCGTAATGCTACATAAGGTTACACGTTTTATAGTAATGCTACATAACGTATCACGTTATACGTTATATCGTAATGCTACATAACGTTATACGTTATAACGTAACACTACATAACGTTATACGTTATAACGTAATACCATATAACGTTATACGCTATATCGTAATGCTACATAACGTTATACGTTATATCGTAATGCTACATAACGTTAGACGTTATAATGTATTACCATATAACGTTATACGTTATGTCGTAATGTTACATAACGTTATACGTTATAACGTAACACTATATAACGTTGTACGTTATATCGTTATTCTACATAGCGTTATACGTTATAACGTAACACTATATAACGTTGTACGATATATTGTTATGCTACATAGGGTTATACGTTATATCGTAATGTTACATAACGTTATTCGTTATATGGTAATGCCACATAACGATATACGCTACATCGTAAGTTTACATAACGTTATACGTTATATCGAAATACTATATAACGTTATACGTTATATCGTAATGCTACATAACGTTATACGTTATATCGAAATTCTACATAACGTTATACGTTATATCGTAATGCTACATAACGTTACACGTTTCATCGTAATGCTACATAACGTATTACGTTATATGTTATATCGTAATGCTACATAACGTTATACGTTATATCGTTATGCTACATAACGTTATACGTTATATCGTAATGCTACATAACGTTATACGTTATATGGTAATGCTACATAACGAAATACGTTATATCGTAAGTCTACATAACGTTATACGTTATATGGTAATGATACATAGTGTTATACGTTATGACTTAATTCTACATAACGTTATACGTTATATCGTAATACTACATATCATTATACGTTATATCGTAATGCAACATAACGTTATACGTTATATCGTAATGCTACATAACGTTATACGTTATATGGTAATGATACATAGCGTTATACGTTATGTCGTAATGCTACATAACGTTATACGTAATAACGAAATACTATATAACGGTATACGTTATATCGTTCAGCTACATATCGTTATACGGTATATCGTAACGCTACATAATGTTATACGTTATATGGTAATGCTACACAGCGATTTACGTTATATCGTAAGTTTACATAACGTTATACGTTATATGGTAATGATACATAGCGTTATACGTTATGTCGTAATTCTACATAACGTTATACGTTATATCGTAGTGCAACATAACGTTATACGTTATATCGTAATGCTACATAACGTTATACGTTATATGGTAATGATACATAGCGTTATACGTTATGTCGTAATGCTACATAACGTTATGCGTAATAACGAAATACTATATAACGGTATACGTTATATCGTTCAGCTACATAACGTTATACGTTATATCGTAATGCTACATAATGTTATACGTTATATGGTAATGATACACAACGATTTACGTTATATCGTAAGTTTACATAATGTTATACATTATATGGTAATGATAGATAGCGTTATACGTTATGTCGTAATTCTACATAACGTTATACGTTATATCGTTATGCTACATAACGTTATACGTTATAACGTAATATTATATAGCGTTATACGTTATATCGTTATGCTACATAACGTTATACGTTATATCGTAATGCTACATAACGTTATACGTTATAGCGTATTATCATATAACGTTATACGTTATATCGTAATGCTACATAACGTTGTACGTTATAACGTATTACCATATAACGTTATACGTTATATCGTAATGTTACATAACGTTACACGTTATATCGTAATTCTACATAACGTATTACGTTATAACGTAATACTACGTAACGTTATACGATATTTCGTAATGCTACATACGTTACACGTTATAACGTATAACCATATAACGTTATACGTTATATCGTAATGCTACATAACGTTATACGTTATTTCGTAATACTACATAACGTCATACGTTATAACGTAATACTACATAACGTTATACGTAATAACGTAACACTATATAACGTTATACGTTATATCGTTATGCTACATAACGTTATACGTTATAACGAAATATTATATAACGCTATACGTAATAACCTAACACGATATAACGTTATACGTTATATCGTTATGCTACATAACGTTTTACGTTATACGTTATAACGTATAACCATATAACGTTATACGTTATATCGTTATGCTACATAACGTTTTACGTTATACGTTATAACGTATAACCATATAACGTTACACGTTATATCGTAATGTTACATAACGTTACGCGTTATATCGTAATGCTACATAACGTATTACGTTATAAGGTAATACTACATAACGTTATACGTTATATCGTAATGCTACATAACGTATTACGCTATAACGTAATAGTACGCAACGTTATACGTTACATCGCAATGCTACATAACGTTATACGTTATATCGTAATACTGCAGAACGTTATGCGTTATAACTTAACACTATATAACGTTGTACGTTATATCGTTATGCTACATAACGTTATACGTTATATAGTAATGCTACATAACGTTATACGTTATATCGTAATGCTACATAACGTTGTACGTTATATCGTAATACTACATAGCGTCATACGTTATAACGTAATACTACATAACGTTATACGTTATATTGTTATGCTACATAACGTTATACGTTATATCGTAGCGCTACATAACGTTATACGTTATATCGTAATGCTACATAACGTTATTCGTTATATGGTAATGCTACATAACGATATACGTTACATCGTAAGTTTACATAACGTTATACGTTATAACGTAATACTATATAACGTTATACGTTATGACGTAATGCTACATAACGTTATACGTTATAACGTAATACTATAAAACGTTATACGTTATAACGTAACACTACATAACGATATACGTTATATCGTATGTCTGCATAACGTTATACGTTATATCGTAATGCTACATAACGTTATACGTTACAACGTAATACTACATAACGTTATACGTTATACCGAAATACTATATAACGTTATACGTTATATCGTTATGCTACATAACGTTATACGTTTTATCGTAATCCTACATAACGTTATACGTTATAACGTATTACCATATAACGTTATACGTTATATCGCAATGCTACATAACGTTACACGTTTTATCGTAATGCTACGTAACGTATTACGTTATACGTTATATCGTAATGCTACATTACGTTATACGTTATAAGGTAACACTACATAACGTTATACGTTATACCGAAATACTATATAACGTTATACGTTATATCGTTATGCTTCATAACGTTATACGTTTTATCGTAATTCTACATAACGTTATACGTTATAACGTAATACCATATAACGTTATACGTTATATCGTAATGCTACATAACGTTATACGCTATAACGTAATGCTACATAACGTTATACGTTATATCGTAATGCTACATATCGTTATACGTTATATCGTAATGCTACATAACGTTATACGTTATATCGTAATGCTACATGACGTTATACGTTATATCGTAATGCTACATAACGTTATACGTTATAACGTAATACTATATAACGTTATACGTTATATCGTTATGCTACATATCGTTATACGTTATATCGTTATGCTACATAACGTTATACGTTATATCGTTATGCTACATAACGTTATACGTTATATCGTAATGCTACATAACGTTATACGTTATATGGTAATGCTACATAAGGAAATACGTTATATCGTAAGTCTACATAACGTTATACGTTATATGGTAATGATACATAGCGTTATACGTTATATCGTAATGCTACATAACGTTATACGTTATATCGTAATGCTACATAGCGTTATACGTTATATGGTAATGATACATAGCGATATACGTTATATCGTTATGCTACATAACGTTATACGTTATAACGAAATATTATATAACGCTATACGGAATAACGTAACACGATATAACGTTATACGTTATATCGTTATGCTACATAACGTTTTACGTTATAAGTTATAACGTATAACCATATAACGATATACGTTATATCGTAATGTTACATAACGTTACGCGTTTTATCGTAATGCTACATAACGTATTACGTTATAAGGTAATACTACATAACGTTATACGTTATATCGTAATGCTACATAACGTATTACGTTATAACGTAATACTACGCAACGTTATACGTTATATCGTAATTCTACATAACGTTATACGTTATATCGTAATACTGCATAACGTTATGCGTTATAACTTAACACTATATAACGTTGTACGTTATATCGTTATGCTACATAACGTTATACGTTATATAGTAATGCTACATAACGTTATACGTTATATCGTAATGCTACATAACGTTATACGTTATATCGTAATACTACATAGCGTCATACGCTATAACGTAATACTACATAACGTTATACGTTATATTGTTATGCTACATAACGTTATACGTTATATCGTAGTGCTACATAACGTTATACGTTATATCGTAATGCTACATAACGTTATTCGTTATATGGTAATGCTACATAACGATATACGTTACATCGTAAGTTTCCATAACGTTATACGTTATAACGTAATACTATATAACGTTATACGTTATGACGTAATGCTACATAACGTTATACGTTATAACGTAATACTATAAAACGTTATACGTTATAACGTAACACTACATAACGATATACGTTATATCGTAAGTCTACATAACGTTATACGTTATATGGTAATGCTACATAACGTTATACGTTACAACGTAATACTACATAACGTTATACGTTATACCGAAATACTATATAACGTTATACGTTATATCGTTATGCTACATAACGTTATACGTTATATCGTAATTCTACATAACGTTATACGTTATAACGTCTTACCATATAACGTTATACGTTATATCGTAATGCTACATAACGTTACACGTTTTATCGTAATGCTACATAACGTATTACGTTATACGTTATATCGTAATGCTACATTACGTTATACGTTATATGGTAATGCTACATAAGGAAATACGTTATATCGTAAGTCTACATAACGTTATACGTTATATGGTAATGATACATAGCGTTATACGTTATATGGTAATGATACATAGCGTTATACGTTATAACGTAATGCTACATAACGTTACACGTTTTATCGAAATGCTACATAACGTATTACGTTGTACGTTATATCGTAATGCTACATTACGTTATACGTTATATGGTAATGCTACATAAGGAAATACGTTATATCGTAAGTCTACATAACGTTATACGTTATATCGTTATGCTACATATCGTTAGACGTTATAACGTAACACTACATAACGATATACGTTATATCGTAGTGCAACATAACGTTATACGTTATATCGTAATGCTACATAACGTTATACGTTATATGGTAATGATACATAGCGTTATACGTTATGTCGTAATTCTACATAACGTTATACGTTATATCGTAGTGCAACATAACGTTATACGTTATATCGTAATGCTACATAACGTTATACGTTATATGGTAATGATACATAGCGTTATACGTTATGTCGTAATGCTACATAACGTTATGCGTAATAACGAAATACTATATAACGGTATACGTTATATCGTTCAGCTGCATAACGTTATACGTTATATCGTAATGCTACATAATGTTATACGTTATATGGTAATGATACACAACGATTTACGTTATATCGTTAGTTTACATAATGTTATACATTATATGGTAATGATACATAGCGTTATACGTTATGTCGTAATTCTACATAACGTTATACGTTATATCGTAATGCTACATAACGTTATACGTTATAACGTAATATTATATAGCGTTATACGTTATATCTTTATGCTACATAACGTTATACGTTATATCGTAATGTTACATAACGTTATACGTTATAGCGTATTATCATATAACGTTATACGTTATATCGTAATGCTACATAACGTTGTACGTTATAACGTATTACCATATAACGTTATACGTTATATCGTAATGTTACATAACGTTACACGTTATATCGTAATTCTACATAACGTATTACGTTATAACGTAATACTACGTAACGTTATACGATATTTCGTAATGCTACATACGTTACACGTTATAACGTATAACCATATAACGTTATACGTTATATCGTAATGCTACATAACGTTATACGTTATTTCGTAATACTACATAACGTCATACGTTATAACGTAATACTACATAACGTTATACGTAATAACGTAACACTATATAACGTTATACGTTATATCGTTATGCTACATAACGTTATACGTTATAACGAAATATTATATAACGCTATACGTAATAACCTAACACGATATAACGTTATACGTTATATCGTTATGCTACATAACGTTTTACGTTATACGTTATAACGTATAACCATATAACGTTATACGTTATATCGTTATGCTACATAACGTTTTACGTTATACGTTATAACGTATAACCATATAACGTTACACGTTATATCGTAATGTTACATAACGTTACGCGTTATATCGTAATGCTACATAACGTATTACGTTATAAGGTAATACTACATAACGTTATACGTTATATCGTAATGCTACATAACGTATTACGCTATAACGTAATACTACGCAACGTTATACGTTATATCGTAATGCTACATAACGTTATACGTTATATCGTAATACTGCAGAACGTTATGCGTTATAACTTAACACTATATAACGTTGTACGTTATATCGTTATGCTACATAACGTTATACGTTATATAGTAATGCTACATAACGTTATACGTTATATCGTAATGCTACATAACGTTGTACGTTATATCGTAATACTACATAGCGTCATACGTTATAACGTAATACTACATAACGTTATACGTTATATTGTTATGCTACATAACGTTATACGTTATATCGTAGCGCTACATAACGTTATACGTTATATGGTAATGCTACATAACGTTATTCGTTATATGGTAATGCTACATAACGATATACGTTACATCGTAAGTTTACATAACGTTATACGTTATAACGTAATACTATATAACGTTATACGTTATGACGTAATGCTACATAACGTTATACGTTATAACGTAATACTATAAAACGTTATACGTTATAACGTAACACTACATAACGATATACGTTATATCGTATGTCTGCATAACGTTATACGTTATATCGTAATGCTACATAACGTTATACGTTACAACGTAATACTACATAACGTTATACGTTATACCGAAATACTATATAACGTTATACGTTATATCGTTATGCTACATAACGTTATACGTTTTATCGTAATTCTACATAACGTTATACGTTATAACGTATTACCATATAACGTTATACGTTATATCGCAATGCTACATAACGTTATACGCTATAACGTAATGCTACATAACGTTATACGTTATATCGTAATGCTACATATCGTTATACGTTATATCGTAATGCTACATAACGTTATACGTTATATCGTAATGCTACATGACGTTATACGTTATATCGTAATGCTGCATAACGTTATACGTTATAACGTAATACTATATAACGTTATACGTTATATCGTTATGCTACATATCGTTATACGTTATATCGTTATGCTACATAACGTTATACGTTATATCGTTATGCTACATAACGTTATACGTTATATCGTAATGCTACATAACGTTATACGTTATATGGTAATGCTACATAAGGAAATACGTTATATCGAAAGTCTACATAACGTTATACGTTATATGGTAATGATACATAGCGTTATACGTTATATCGTAATGCTACATAACGTTATACGTTATATCGTAATGCTACATAACGTTATACGTTATATGGTAATGATACATAGCGATATACGTTATATCGTTATGCTACATAACGTTATACGTTATAACGAAATATTATATAACGCTATACGGAATAACGTAACACGATATAACGTTATACGTTATATCGTTATGCTACATAACCTTTTACGTTATAAGTTATAACGTATAACCATATAACGATATACGTTATATCGTAATGTTACATAACGTTACGCGTTTTATCGTAATGCTACATAACGTATTACGTTATAAGGTAATACTACATAACGTTATACGTTATATCGTAATGCTACATAACGTATTACGTTATAACGTAATACTACGCAACGTTATACGTTATATCGTAATTCTACATAACGTTATACGTTATATCGTAATACTGCATAACGTTATGCGTTATAACTTAACACTATATAACGTTGTACGTTATATCGTTATGCTACATAACGTTATACGTTATATAGTAATGCTACATAACGTTATACGTTATATCGTAATACTACATAGCGTCATACGCTATAACGTAATACTACATAACGTTATACGTTATATTGTTATGCTACATAACGTTATACGTTATATCGTAGTGCTACATAACGTTATACGTTATATCGTAATGCTACATAACGTTATTCGTTATATGGTAATGCTACATAACGATATACGTTACATCGTAAGTTTCCATAACGTTATACGTTATAACGTAATACTATATAACGTTATACGTTATGACGTAATGCTACATAACGTTATACGTTATAACGTAATACTATAAAACGTTATACGTTATAACGTAACACTACATAACGATATACGTTATATCGTAAGTCTACATAACGTTATACGTTATATGGTAATGCTACATAACGTTATACGTTACAACGTAATACTACATAACGTTATACGTTATACCGAAATACTATATAACGTTATACGTTATATCGTTATGCTACATAACGTTATACGTTATATCGTAATTCTACATAACGTTATACGTTATAACGTCTTACCATATAACGTTATACGTTATATCGTAATGCTACATAACGTTACACGTTTTATCGTAATGCTACATAACGTATTACGTTATACGTTATATCGTAATGCTACATTACGTTATACGTTATATGGTAATGCTACATAAGGAAATACGTTATATCGTAAGTCTACATAACGTTGTACGTTATATGGTAATGATACATAGCGTTATACGTTATATGGTAATGATACATAGCGTTATACGTTATAACGTAATACTATATAACGTTATACGTTATATCGTTATGCTACATATCGTTAGACGTTATATCGTTATGCTACATAACGTTATACGTTATATCGTTATGCTACATAACGTTATACGTTATATCGTAATGCTACATAACGTTATACGTTATAACGCAATACTATATAACGTTATACGATATATCGTAATGCTACATAACGTTATACGTTATAACGTATTACCATATAACGTTATACGTTATATCGTAATGTTACATAACGTTACACGTTATATCGTAATGCTACATAACGTATTACGTTATAACGTAATACTACATAACGTTATACGTTATATCGTAATGCTACATAACGTTATACGTTATAACGTAATACTACATAACGTTATACGTTATAACGAAATACTTTATAACGTTATACGTTATATCGTAATGCTACATAACGTTGTACGTTATAACGTATTACCATATAACGTTATACGTTATATCGTAATGTTACATAACGTTACACGTTATATCGTAATGCTACATAACGTATTACGTTATAACGTAATTCTACATAACGTTATACGTTATATCGTAATGTTACATACCGTTATACGTTATAACGTAATACTACATAACGTTATACGTTATATCGTAATGCTACATAACGTTATAAGTTATAACGTAATACCATATAACGTTGTACGTTATATCGTTATGCTACATAACGTTATTCGTTATATAGAAATGCTACATAACGTTATACGTTATATCGTAATGCTACATAACGTTATACGTTATAACGTATTACCATATAACGTCATATGTTATAAGGTAATACTGTGTAACGCATTTCGTTATGACGTAATGCTACATAACGTTATACGTTATAATGTAATACTATAAAACGTTATACGTTATAACGTAAAACTAGATAACGTTATACGTTATATCGTAATGCTGCATAACGTTATATGTTATAACGTATTACCATATAACGTTATACGTTATAGCGTAATGCTACATAACGTTATACGTTATAACGTAATACTATAAAACGTTATACGTTATATCGTAATACTACATAACGTTATACGTTATAACGTATTACCATATAACGTTATACGTTATATCGTAATGTTACATAACGTTACACGTTATATCGTAATGCTACATAACGTATTACGTTATAACGTAATACTACATAACGTTATACGTTATATCGTAATGCTACATAACGTTATACGTTATAACGTAATATCACATAACGTTATACGTTATAACGAAATACTATATAACGTTATACGTTATATCGTAATGCTACATAACGTTATACGTTATAACGTATTACCATATAACGTCATATGTTGTAAGGTAATACTGTGTAACGCATTTCGTTATGACGTAATGCTACATAACGTCATACGTTATAATGTAATACTATAAAACGTTATACGTTATAACGTAAAACTACATAACGTTATACGTTATATCGTAATGCTGCATAACGTTATATGTTATAACGAATTACCATATAACGTTATACGTTATAGCGTAATGCTACATAACGTTATACGTTATATGGTAATGCTACATAAGGAAATACGTTATATCGTAAGTCTACATAACGTTATACGTTATACGGTATTGATACATAGCGTTATACGTTATGTCGTAATTCTACATAACGTTATACGTTATATCGTAATGCTGCATAACGTTATATGTTATATAGTAATGCTACATAACGTTATACGTTATATCGTAATGCTACATAACGTTATACGTTATATCGTAATGCTACGTAACGTTATACGTTATACCGTAATGCTATATAACGTTATACGTTATATCGTAATGCTACATAACGTTATACGTTATATGGTAAAGCTACATAACGTTATACGTTATAACGATATACTATATAACGTTACACGTTATATCGTAATGCTACATAACGTTATACGTTATATCGTAATGCTACATAACGTTATACGTTATAACGTAATACCATATAACGTTGTACGTTATATCGTTATGCTATATAACGTTATTCGTTATATAGTAATGCTACATTACGTTATACGTTATATCGTATTGCTGCATAACGTTATATGTTATAACGTATTACCATATAACGTTATACGTTATAGCGTAATGCTACATAACGTTATACGTTATAACGTAATACTATAAAACGTTATACGTTATAACGTAACACTATATAACGTTATACGTTATATCGTAATGCTGCATAACGTTATATGTTATATAGTAATGCTACATAACGTTATACGTTATATCGTAATGCTACATAACGTTATACGTTATATCGGAATGCTACGTAACGTTATACGTTATATCGTAATGCTACATAACGTTATACGTTATATCGTTCAGCTACTTAACGTCATACGTTATATGATAAAGCTACATAACGTTATACGTTATAACGATATACTATATAACGTTACACGTTATATCGTAATGCTACGTAACGTTATACGTTATATCGTAATGCTACATAACGTTATACGTTATATCGTAATGCTACATAACGTTATACGTTATAACGTAATACCATATAACGTTGTACGTTATATCGTTATGCTACATAACGTTATTCGTTATATAGTAATGCTACATAACGTTATACGTTATATCGTAATACTACATAACGTTATACGTTATAACGTAATACTATATAACGTTGTACGTTATACCGTTATGCTACATAACGTTATACGTTATAACGTATTACCATATAACGTTATACGTTATAGCGTAATGCTACATAACGTTATACGTTATAACGTAATACTATAAAACGTTATACGTTATAACGTAACACTACATAACGTTATACGTTATATCGTAATGCTGCATAACGTTATATGTTATATACTAATGCTACATGACGTTATATGTTATATAGTAATGCTACATAACGTTATACGTTATATCGTAATGCTACATAACGTTATACGTTATATCGGAATGCTACGTAACGTTATACGTTATATCGTAATGCTACATAACGTTATACGTAATATCGTTCAGCTACATAACGTTATACGTTATATGGTAAAGCTACATAACGTTATACGTTATAACGATATACTATATAACGTTACACGTTATATCGTAATGCTACATAACGTTATACGTTATATCGTTATGCTACATAACGCTATTCGTTATATAGTAATGCTACATAACGTTATACTTTATATCGTATTGCTGCATAACGTTATATGTTATAACGTATTACCATATAACGTTATATGTTATAACGTATTACCATATAACGTTATACGTTATAGCGTAATGCTACATAACGTTATACGTTATAACGTAATACTATAAAACGTTATACGTTATAACGTAACACTACATAACGTTATACGTTATATCGTAATGCTGCATAACGTTATATGTTATATCGTATTACCATATAACGTTATACGTTATAGCGTAATGCTACATAACGTTATACGTTATAACGTAATGCTACATAACGTTGTAAGTTATACGTTATAACGAAAAACTATATAACGGTATACGTTATATCGTAATACTACATAACGTTATACGTTATAACGTAATACTATATAACGTTGTACGTTATACCGTTATGCTACATAACGTTATACGTTATATCGTAATGCTGCATAACGTTATATGTTATAACGTATTACCATATAACGTTATACGTTATGGCGTAATGCTACATAACGTTATACGTTATAACGTAATGCTACATAACGTTGTAAGTTATACGTTATAACGAAAAACTATATAACGGTATACGTTATATCGTTATGCTACATAACGTTATACGTTATATGGTAATGCTACATAACGTTATACGTTATAACGTAATACTATATAACGTTATACGATATATCGTAATGCTACATAACGTTATACGTTATAACGTATTACCATATAACGTTATACGTTATATCGTAATGTTACATAACGTTACACGTTATATCGTAATGCTACATAACGTATTACGTTATAACGTAATACTACATAACGTTATACGTTATATCGTAATGCTACATAACGTTATACGTTATAACGTAATACTACATAACGTTATACGTTATAACGAAATACTATATAACGTTATACGTTATATCGTAAAGCTACATAACGTTGTACGTTATATCGTATTACCATATAACGTTATACGTTATATCGTAATGGTACATAACGTTACACGTTACATCGTAATGCTACATAACGTATTACGTTATAACGTAATTGTACATAACGTTATACGTTATATCGTAATGCTACATAACGTTATACGTTATATCGTAATGTTACATAACGTTACACGTTATTTCGTAATGCTACATAACGTTATACGTTATAACGTAAAACTACATAACGTTATACGTTATATCGTAATGCTGCATAACGTTATATGTTATAACGTATTACCATATAACGTTATACGTTATAGCGTAATGCTACATAACGTTATACGTTATAACGTAATACTATAAAACGTTATACGTTATAACGTAACACTACATAACGTTATACGTTATATCGTAATGCTGCATAACGTTATATGTTATATAGTAATGCTACATAACGTTATATGTTATATAGTAATGCTACATAACGTTATACGTTATATCGTAATGCTACATAACGTTATACGTTATATCGGAATGCTACGTAACGTTATACGTTATATCGTAATGCTACATAACGTTATACGTTATATCGTTCAGCTACATAACGTTATACGTTATATGGTAAAGCTACATAACGTTATACGTTATAACGATATACTATATAACGTTACACGTTATATCGTAATGCAACATAACGTTATACGTTATATCGTTATGCTACATAACGCTATTCGTTATATAGTAATGCTACATAACGTTATACTTTATATCGTATTGCTGCATAACGTTATATGTTATAACGTATTACCATATAACGTTATATGTTATAACGTATTACCATATAACGTTATACGTTATAGCGTAATGCTACATAACGTTATACGTTATAATGTAATACTATAAAACGTTATACGTTATAACGTAACACTACATAACGTTATACGTTATATCGTAATGCTGCATAACGTTATATGTTATATAGTAATGCTACATAACGTTATACGTTATATCGTAATGCTACATAACGTTATACGTTATATCGGAATGCTACGTAACGTTATACGTTATATCGTAATGCTACATATCGTTATACGTTATATCGTTCAGCTACATAACGTTATACGTTATATGGTAAAGCTACATAACGTTATACGTTATAACGATATACTATATAACGTTACACGTTATATCGTAATGCTGCATAACGTTATATGTTATATAGTAATGCTACATAACGTTATACGTTATAGCGTAATGCTACATAACGTTATACGTTATAATGTAATACTATAAAACGTTATACGTTATAACGTAACACTACATAACGTTATACGTTATATCGTAATGCTGCATAACGTTATATGTTATATAGTAATGCTACATAACGTTATACGTTATATCGTAATGCTACATAACGTTATACGTTATATCGGAATGCTACGTAACGTTATACGTTATATCGTAATGCTACATATCGTTATACGTTATATCGTTCAGCTACATAACGTTATACGTTATATGGTAAAGCTACATAACGTTATACGTTATAACGATATACTATATAACGTTACACGTTATATCGTAATGCTGCATAACGTTATATGTTATATAGTAATGCTACATAACGTTATACGTTATATCGTAATGCTACATAACGTTATACGTTATATCGGAATGCTACATAACGTTATACGTTATATCGTAATGCTACGTAACGTTATACGTTATATCGTAATGCTACATAACGTTATACGTTATATCGTAATGCTACATAACGTTATACGTTATAACGTATTACCATATAACGTCATATGTTATAAGGTAATACTGTGTAACGCATTTAATTATGACGTAATGCTACATAACGTTATACGTTATAACGTAATACTATAAAACGTTATACGTTATAACGTAACACTACATAACGTTATACGTTATATCGTAATGCTGCATAACGTTATATGTTATAACGTATTACCATATAACGTTATACGTTATAGCGTAATGCTACATAACGTTATACGTTATAACGTAATGCTACATAACGTTGTAAGTTATACGTTATAACGAAAAACTATATAACGGTATACGTTATATCGTTATGCTACATAACGTTATACGTTATATAGTAATGCTACATAACGTTATACGTTATAACGTAATACTATATAACGTTATACGATATATCGTAATGCTACATAACGTTATACGTTATAACGTATTACCATATAACGTTATACGTTATATCGTAATGTTACATAACGTTACACGTTATATCGTAATGCTACATAACGTATTACGTTATAACGTAATACTACATAACGTTATACGTTATATCGTAATGCTACATAACGTTATACGTTATAACGTAATACTACATAACGTTATACGTTATAACGAAATACTTTATAACGTTATACGTTATATCGTAATGCTGCATAACGTTGTACGTTATAACGTATTACCATATAACGTTATACGTTATATCGTAATGTTACATAACGTTACACGTTATATCGTAATGCTACATAACGTATTACGTACGTTATAACGTAATTCTACATAACGTTATACGTTATATCGTAATGCTACATAACGTTATACGTTATAACGTAATACTACATAACGTTATACGTTATATCGTAATGCTACATAACGTTATAAGTTATAACGTAATACCATATAACGTTGTACGTTATATCGTTATGCTACATAACGTTATTCGTTATATAGTAATGCTACATAACGTTATACGTTATATCGTAATGCTACATAACGTTATACGTTATATCGTAATGCTACGTAACGTTATACGTTATATCGTAATGCTACATAACGTTATACGTTATATCGTAATGCTACATAACGTTATACGTTATAACGTATTACCATATAACGTCATATGTTATAAGGTAATACTGTGTAACGCATTTCGTTATGACGTAATGTTACATAACGTTATACGTTATAATGTAATACTATAAAACGTTATACGTTATAACGTAAAACTAGATAACGTTATACGTTATATCGTAATGCTGCATTACGTTATATGTTATAACGTATTACCATATAACGTTATACGTTATAGCGTAATGCTACATAACGTTATACGTTATAACGTAATACTATAAAACGTTATACGTTATATCGTAATGCAACATAACGGTATAAGTTATATCGTAATGCTTCATAACGTTATACGTTATATCGTAGTGCTACATAACGTTATACGTTATATCGTAATACTACATAACGTTATACGTTATAACGTAATACTATATAACGTTGTACGTTATACCGTTATGCTACATAACGTTATACGTTATATCGTAATGCTGCATAACGTTATATGTTATAACGTATTACCATATAACGTTATACGTTATAGCGTAATGCTACATAACGTTATACGTTATAACGTAATGCTACATATCGTTGTAAGTTATACGTTATAACGAAAAACTATATAACGGTATACGTTATATCGTAATACTACATAACGTTATACGTTATAACGTAATACTATATAACGTTGTACGTTATACCGTTATGCTACATAACGTTATACGTTATATGGTAAAGCTACATAACGTTATACGTTATAACGATATACTATATAACGTTACACGTTATATCGTAATGCTACATAACGTTATACGTTATATCGTAATGCTACGTAACGTTATACGTTATAACGTAATACCATATAACGTTGTACGTTATATCGTTATGCTACATAACGTTATTCGTTATATAGTAATGCTACATAACGTTATACGTTATATCGTATTGCTGCATAACGTTATATGTTATAACGTATTACCATATAACGTTATACGTTATAGCGTAATGCTACATAACGTTATACGTTATATGGTAATGCTACATAAGGAAATACGTTATATCGTAAGTCTACATAACGTTATACGTTATACGGTAATGATACATAGCGTTATACGTTATGTCGTAATTCTACATAACGTTATACGTTATATCGTAATGCTGCATAACGTTATATGTTATATCGTAGTGCTACATAACGTTATACGTTATATCGTAATACTACATAACGTTATACGTTATAACGTAATACTATATAACGTTGTACGTTATACCGTTATGCTACATAACGTTATACGTTATATCGTAATGCTGCATAACGTTATATGTTATAACGTATTACCATATAACGTTATACGTTATAGCGTAATGCTACATAACGTTATACGTTATAACGTAATGCTACATATCGTTATACGTGATAACGTAATACTATAAAACGTTATACGTTATATCGTAATGCAACATAACGGTATAAGTTATATCGTAATGCTTCATAACGTTATACGTTATATCGTAGTGCTACATAACGTTATACGTTATATCGTAATACTACATAACGTTATACGTTATAACGTAATACTACATAACGTTATACGTTATATCGTAATGCTACATAACGTTATAAGTTATAACGTAATACCATATAACGTTGTACGTTATATCGTTATGCTACATAACGTTATTCGTTATATAGTAATGCTACATAACGTTATACGTTATATCGTAATGCTACATAACGTTATACGTTATATCGTAATGCTACGTAACGTTACACGTTATATCGTAATGCTACATAACGTTATACGTTATATCGTAATGCTACATAACGTTATACGTTATAACGTATTACCATATAACGTCATATGTTATAAGGTAATACTGTGTAACGCATTTCGTTATGACGTAATGCTACATAACGTTATACGTTATAATGTAATACTATAAAACGTTATACGTTATAACGTAAAACTAGATAACGTTATACGTTATATCGTAATGCTGCATTACGTTATATGTTATAACGTATTACCATATAACGTTATACGTTATAGCGTAATGCTACATAACGTTATACGTTATAACGTAATACTATAAAACGTTATACGTTATATCGTAATGCAACATAACGGTATAAGTTATATCGTAATGCTTCATAACGTTATACGTTATATCGTAGTGCTACATAACGTTATACGTTATATCGTAATACTACATAACGTTATACGTTATAACGTAACACTATATAACGTTGTACGTTATACCGTTATGCTACATAACGTTATACGTTATATCGTAATGCTGCATAACGTTATATGTTATAACGTATTACCATATAACGTTATACGTTATAGCGTAATGCTACATAACGTTATACGTTATAACGTAATGCTACATATCGTTGTAAGTTATACGTTATAACGAAAAACTATATAACGGTATACGTTATATCGTAATACTACATAACGTTATACGTTATAACGTAATACTATATAACGTTGTACGTTATACCGTTATGCTACATAACGTTATACGTTATATGGTAAAGCTACATAACGTTATACGTTATAACGATATACTATATAACGTTACACGTTATATCGTAATGCTACATAACGTTATACGTTATATCGTAATGCTACGTAACGTTATACGTTATAACGTAATACCATATAACGTTGTACGTTATATCGTTATGCTACATAACGTTATTCGTTATATAGTAATGCTACATAACGTTATACGTTATATCGTATTGCTGCATAACGTTATATGTTATAACGTATTACCATATAACGTTATACGTTATAGCGTAATGCTACATAACGTTATACGTTATATGGTAATGCTACATAAGGAAATACGTTATATCGTAAGTCTACATAACGTTATACGTTATACGGTAATGATACATAGCGTTATACGTTATGTCGTAATTCTACATAACGTTATACGTTATATCGTAATGCTGCATAACGTTATATGTTATATAGTAATGCTACATAACGTTATACGTTATAACGATATACTATATAACGTTACACGTTATATCGTAATGCTACATAACGTTATACGTTATATCGTAATGCTACATAACGTTATACGTTATAACGTAATACCATATAACGTTGTACGTTATATCGTTATGCTACATAACGTTATTCGTTATATAGTAATGCTACATAACGTTATACGTTATATCGTATTGCTGCATAACGTTATATGTTATAACGTATTACCATATAACGTTATACGTTATAGCGTAATGCTACATAACGTTATACGTTATAACGTAATACTATAAAACGTTATACGTTATAACGTAACACTATATAACGTTATACGTTATATCGTAATGCTGCATAACGTTATATGTTATATAGTAATGCTACATAACGTTATACGTTATATCGTAATGCTACATAACGTTATACGTTATATCGGAATGCTACGTAACGTTATACGTTATATCGTAATGCTACATAACGTTATACGTTATATCGTTCAGCTACTTAACGTCATACGTTATATGGTAAAGCTACATAACGTTATACGTTATATCGTAATGCTACGTAACGTTATACGTTATATCGTAATGCTATATAACGTTATACGTTATATCGTAATGCTACATAACGTTATACGTTATATGGTAAAGCTACATAACGTTATACGTTATAACGATATACTATATAACGTTACACGTTATATCGTAATGCTACATAACGTTATACGTTATATCGTAATGCTACATAACGTTATACGTTATAACGTAATACCATATAACGTTGTACGTTATATCGTTATGCTACATAACGTTATTCGTTATATAGTAATGCTACATAACGTTATACGTTATATCGTATTGCTGCATAACGTTATATGTTATAACGTATTACCATATAACGTTATACGTTATAGCGTAATGCTACATAACGTTATACGTTATAACGTAACACTATAAAACGTTATACGTTATAACGTAACACTATATAACGTTACACGTTATATCGTAATGCTGCATAACGTTATATGTTATATAGTAATGCTACATAACGTTATACGTTATATCGTAATGCTACATAACGTTATACGTTATATCGGAATGCTACGTAACGTTATACGTTATATCGTAATGCTACATAACGTTATACGTTATATCGTTCAGCTACTTAACGTCATACGTTATATGGTAAAGCTACATAACGTTATACGTTATAACGATATACTATATAACGTTACACGTTATATCGTAATGCTACGTAACGTTATACGTTATATCGTAATGCTACATAACGTTATACGTTATATCGTAATGCTACATAACGTTATACGTTATAACGTAATACCGTACAACGTTGTACGTTATATCGTTATGCTACATAACGTTATTCGTTATATAGTAATGCTACATAACGTTATACGTTATATCGTAATACTACATAACGTTATACGTTATAACGTAATACTATATAACGTTGTACGTTATACCGTTATGCTACATAACGTTATACGTTATATCGTAATGCTGCATAACGTTATATGTTATAACGTATTACCATATAACGTTATACGTTATAGCGTAATGCTACATAACGTTATGCGTTATAACGTAATGCTACATAACGTTGTAAGTTATACGTTATAACGAAAAACTATATAACGGTATACGTTATATCGTAATACTACATAACGTTATACGTTATAACGTAATACTATATAACGTTGTACGTTATACCGTTATGCTACATAACGTTATACGTTATATCGTAATGCTGCATAACGTTATATGTTATAACGTATTACCATATAACGTTATACGTTATGGCGTAATGCTACATAACGTTATACGTTATAACGTAATGCTACATAACGTTGTAAGTTATACGTTATAACGAAAAACTATATAACGGTATACGTTATATCGTAATACTACATAACGTTATACGTTATAACGTAATACTATATAACGTTGTACGTTATACCGTTATGCTACATAACGTTATATGTTATATCGTAATGCTGCATAACGTTATCTGTTATAACGTATTACCATATAACGTTATACGTTATGGCGTAATGCTACATAACGTTATACGTTATATGGTAAAGCTACATAACGTTATACGTTATAACGATATACTATATAACGTTACACGTTATATCGTAATGCTACATAACGTTATACGTTATATCGTAATGCTACATAACGTTATACGTTATAACGTAATACCATATAACGTTGTACGTTATATCGTTATGCTACATAACGTTATTCGTTATATAGTAATGCTACATAACGTTATACGTTATATCGTATTGCTGCATAACGTTATATGTTATAACGTATTACCATATAACGTTATACGTTATAGCGTAATGCTACATAACGTAATACGTTATAACGTAATACTATAAAACGTTATACGTTATAACGTAACACTATATAACGTTATACGTTATATCGTAATGCTGCATAACGTTATATGTTATATAGTAATGCTACATAACGTTATACGTTATATCGTAATGCTACATAACGTTATACGTTATATCGGAATGCTACGTAACGTTATACGTTATATCGTAATGCTACATAACGTTATACGTTATATCGTTCAGCTACTTAACGTCATACGTTATATGGTAAAGCTACATAACGTTATACGTTATATCGTAATGCTACGTAACGTTATACGTTATATCGTAATGCTATATAACGTTATACGTTATATCGTAATGCTACATAACGTTATACGTTATATGGTAAAGCTACATAACGTTATACGTTATAACGATATACTATATAACGTTACACGTTATATCGTAATGCTACATAACGTTATACGTTATATCGTAATGCTACATAACGTTATACGTTATAACGTAATACCATATAACGTTGTACGTTATATCGTTATGCTACATAACGTTATTCGTTATATAGTAATGCTACATAACGTTATACGTTATATCGTATTGCTGCATAACGTTATATGTTATAACGTATTACCATATAACGTTATACGTTATAGCGTAATGCTACATAACGTTATACGTTATAACGTAATACTATAAAACGTTATACGTTATAACGTAACACTATATAACGTTACACGTTATATCGTAATGCTGCATAACGTTATATGTTATATAGTAATGCTACATAACGTTATACGTTATATCGTAATGCTACATAACGTTATACGTTATATCGGAATGCTACGTAACGTTATACGTTATATCGTAATGCTACATAACGTTATACGTTATATCGTTCAGCTACTTAACGTCATACGTTATATGGTAAAGCTACATAACGTTATACGTTATAACGATATACTATATAACGTTACACGTTATATCGTAATGCTACGTAACGTTATACGTTATATCGTAATGCTACATAACGTTATACGTTATATCGTAATGCTACATAACGTTATACGTTATAACGTAATACCATACAACGTTGTACGTTATATCGTTATGCTACTTAACGTTATTCGTTATATAGTAATGCTACATAACGTTATACGTTATATCGTAATACTACATAACGTTATACGTTATAACGTAATACTATATAACGTTGTACGTTATACCGTTATGCTACATAACGTTATACGTTATATCGTAATGCTGCATAACGTTATATGTTATAACGTATTACCATATAACGTTATACGTTATAGCGTAATGCTACATAACGTTATGCGTTATAACGTAATGCTACATAACGTTGTAAGTTATACGTTATAACGAAAAACTACATAACGTTATACGTTATATCGTAATGCTGCATAACGTTATATGTTATAACGTATTGCCATATAACGTTATACGTTATGGCGTAATGCTACATAACGTTATACGTTATAACGTAATGCTACATAACGTTGTAAGTTATACGTTATAACGAAAAACTATATAACGGTATACGTTATATCGTTATGCTACATAACGTTATACGTTATATGGTAATGCTACATAACCTTATACGTTATAACGTAATACTATATAACGTTATACGATATATCGTAATGCTACATAACGTTATACGTTATAACGTATTACCATATAACGTTATACGTTATATCGTAATGTTACATAACGTTACACGTTATATCGTAATGCTACATAACGTATTACGTTATAACGTAATACTACATAACGTTATACGTTATATCGTAATGCTACATAACGTTATACGTTATAACGTAATACTACATAACGTTATACGTTATAACGAAATACTATATAACGTTATACGTTATATCGTAAAGCTACATAACGTTGTACGTTATATCGTATTACCATATAACGTTATACGTTATATCGTAATGGTACATAACGTTACACGTTACATCGTAATGCTACATAACGTATTACGTTATAACGTAATTCTACATAACGTTATACGTTATATCGTAATGCTACGTAACGTTATACGTTATATCGTAATGTTACATAACGTTACACGATATATCGTAATGCTACATAACGTTATACGTTATAACGTAAAACTACATAACGTTATACGTTATATCGTAATGCTGCATAACGTTATATGTTATAACGTATTACCATATAACGTTATACGTTATAGCGTAATGCTACATAACGTTATACGTTACAACGTAATACTATAAAACGTTATACGTTATAACGTAACACTACATAACGTTATACGTTAAATCGTAATGCTGCATAACGTTATATGTTATATAGTAATGCTACATAACGTTATATGTTATATAGTAATGCTACATAACGTTATACGTTATATCGTAATGCTACATAACGTTATACGTTATATCGGAATGCTACGTAACGTTATACGTTATATCGTAATGCTACATAACGTTATACGTTATATCGTTCAGCTACATAACGTTATACGTTATATGGTAAAGCTACATAATGTTATACGTTATAACGATATACTATATAACGTTACACGTTATATCGTAATGCTACATAACGTTATACGTTATATCGTTATGCTACATAACGCTATTCGTTATATAGTAATGCTACATAACGTTATACTTTATATCGTATTGCTGCATAACGTTATATGTTATAACGTATTACCATATAACGTTATATGTTATAACGTATTACCATATAACGTTATACGTTATAGCGTAATGCTACATAACGTTATACGTTATAACGTAATACTATAAAACGTTATACGTTATAACGTAACACTACATAACGTTATACGTTATATCGTAATGCTGCATAACGTTATATGTTATAACGTATTACCATATAACGTTATACGTTATAGCGTAATGCTACATAACGTTATACGTTATAACGTAATGCTACATAACGTTGTAAGTTATACGTTATAACGAAATACTATATAACGGTATACGTTATATCGTAATACTACATAACGTTATACGTTATAACGATATACTATATAACGTTACACGTTATATCGTAATGCTACATAACGTTATACGTTATATCGTAATGCTACATAACGTTATACGTTATAACGTAATACCATATAACGTTGTACGTTATATCGTTATGCTACATAACGTTATTCGTTATATAGTAATGCTACATAACGTTATACGTTATATCGTATTGCTGCATAACGTTATATGTTATAACGTATTACCATATAACGTTATACGTTATAGCGTAATGCTACATAACGTAATACGTTATAACGTAATACTATAAAACGTTATACGTTATAACGTAACACTATATAACGTTATACGTTATATCGTAATGCTGCATAACGTTATATGTTATATAGTAATGCTACATAACGTTATACGTTATATCGTAATGCTACATAACGTTATACGTTATATCGGAATGCTACGTAACGTTATACGTTATATCGTAATGCTACATAACGTTATACGTTATATCGTTCAGCTACTTAACGTCATACGTTATATGGTAAAGCTACATAACGTTATACGTTATATCGTAATGCTACGTAACGTTATACGTTATATCGTAATGCTATATAACGTTATACGTTATATCGTAATGCTACATAACGTTATACGTTATATGGTAAAGCTACATAACGTTATACGTTATAACGATATACTATATAACGTTACACGTTATATCGTAATGCTACATAACGTTATACGTTATATCGTAATGCTACATAACGTTATACGTTATAACGTAATACCATATAACGTTGTACGTTATATCGTTATGCTACATAACGTTATTCGTTATATAGTAATGCTACATAACGTTATACGTTATATCGTATTGCTGCATAACGTTATATGTTATAACGTATTACCATATAACGTTATACGTTATAGCGTAATGCTACATAACGTTATACGTTATAACGTAATACTATAAAACGTTATACGTTATAACGTAACACTATATAACGTTACACGTTATATCGTAATGCTGCATAACGTTATATGTTATATAGTAATGCTACATAACGTTATACGTTATATCGTAATGCTACATAACGTTATACGTTATATCGGAATGCTACGTAACGTTATACGTTATATCGTAATGCTACATAACGTTATACGTTATATCGTTCAGCTACTTAACGTCATACGTTATATGGTAAAGCTACATAACGTTATACGTTATAACGATATACTATATAACGTTACACGTTATATCGTAATGCTACGTAACGTTATACGTTATATCGTAATGCTACATAACGTTATACGTTATATCGTAATGCTACATAACGTTATACGTTATAACGTAATACCATACAACGTTGTACGTTATATCGTTATGCTACTTAACGTTATTCGTTATATAGTAATGCTACATAACGTTATACGTTATATCGTAATACTACATAACGTTATACGTTATAACGTAATACTATATAACGTTGTACGTTATACCGTTATGCTACATAACGTTATACGTTATATCGTAATGCTGCATAACGTTATATGTTATAACGTATTACCATATAACGTTATACGTTATAGCGTAATGCTACATAACGTTATGCGTTATAACGTAATGCTACATAACGTTGTAAGTTATACGTTATAACGAAAAACTACATAACGTTATACGTTATATCGTAATGCTGCATAACGTTATATGTTATAACGTATTGCCATATAACGTTATACGTTATGGCGTAATGCTACATAACGTTATACGTTATAACGTAATGCTACATAACGTTGTAAGTTATACGTTATAACGAAAAACTATATAACGGTATACGTTATATCGTTATGCTACATAACGTTATACGTTATATGGTAATGCTACATAACCTTATACGTTATAACGTAATACTATATAACGTTATACGATATATCGTAATGCTACATAACGTTATACGTTATAACGTATTACCATATAACGTTATACGTTATATCGTAATGTTACATAACGTTACACGTTATATCGTAATGCTACATAACGTATTACGTTATAACGTAATACTACATAACGTTATACGTTATATCGTAATGCTACATAACGTTATACGTTATAACGTAATACTACATAACGTTATACGTTATAACGAAATACTATATAACGTTATACGTTATATCGTAAAGCTACATAACGTTGTACGTTATATCGTATTACCATATAACGTTATACGTTATATCGTAATGGTACATAACGTTACACGTTACATCGTAATGCTACATAACGTATTACGTTATAACGTAATTCTACATAACGTTATACGTTATATCGTAATGCTACGTAACGTTATACGTTATATCGTAATGTTACATAACGTTACACGATATATCGTAATGCTACATAACGTTATACGTTATAACGTAAAACTACATAACGTTATACGTTATATCGTAATGCTGCATAACGTTATATGTTATAACGTATTACCATATAACGTTATACGTTATAGCGTAATGCTACATAACGTTATACGTTACAACGTAATACTATAAAACGTTATACGTTATAACGTAACACTACATAACGTTATACGTTAAATCGTAATGCTGCATAACGTTATATGTTATATAGTAATGCTACATAACGTTATATGTTATATAGTAATGCTACATAACGTTATACGTTATATCGTAATGCTACATAACGTTATACGTTATATCGGAATGCTACGTAACGTTATACGTTATATCGTAATGCTACATAACGTTATACGTTATATCGTTCAGCTACATAACGTTATACGTTATATGGTAAAGCTACATAATGTTATACGTTATAACGATATACTATATAACGTTACACGTTATATCGTAATGCTACATAACGTTTATACGTTATATCGTTATGCTACATAACGCTATTCGTTATATAGTAATGCTACATAACGTTATACTTTATATCGTATTGCTGCATAACGTTATATGTTATAACGTATTACCATATAACGTTATATGTTATAACGTATTACCATATAACGTTATACGTTATAGCGTAATGCTACATAACGTTTATACGTTATAAACGTAATACTATAAAACGTTATACGTTATAACGTACACTACATAACGTTATACGTTATATCGTAATGCTGCATAACGTTATATGTTATAACGTATTACCATATAACGTTATACGTTATAGCGTAATGCTACATAACGTTATACGTTTTATAACGTAATGCTACATAACGTTGTGTAAGTTATACGTTATAACGAAATACTATATAACGGTATACGTTATATCGTAATACTACATAACGTTATACGTTATAACGTAATACTATATAATCGTTGTACGTTTATACCGTTATGCTACATAACGTTATACGTTATAATCGTAATGTTACATAACGTTACACGTTATATCCGTAATGCTACATAACGTATTACGTTATAACGTAATACTACATAACGTTATACGTTTATATCGTAATGCTACATAACGTTATATGTTATAACGTATTACCATATAACGTTATACGTTATGGCGTAATGCTACATAACGTTATACGTTTATAACGTAATGCTACATAACGTTGTAAGTTATACGTTATAACGAAAAACTATATAACGGTATACGTTATATCGTTATGCTACATAACGTTATACGTTATATCGTAATGCTACATAACGTTTATACGTTATAACGTAATACTATATAACGTTATACGATATATCGTAATGCTACATAACGTTATACGTTATAACGTATTACCATAATAACGTTATACGTTATATCGTAATGTTACATAACGTTACACGTTATATCGTAATGCTACATAACGTATTACGTTATAACGTAATACTACATAACGTTATACGTTATAACGAAATACTATATTAACGTTATACGTTATATCGTAAAGCTACATAACGTTGTACGTTATATCGTATTACCATATAACGTTATACGTTATATCGTAAAGCTAAATAACGTTGTACGTTATATCGTATTACCATATAACGTTATACGTTATATCGTAATGGTACATAACGTTACACGTTACATCGTAATGCTACATAACGTATTACGTTATAACGTAATTCTACATAACGTTATACGTTATATCGTAATGCTACATAACGTTATACGTTTATATCGTAATGTTACATAACGTTACACGTTATATCGTAATGCTACATAACGTTATACGTTATAACGTAAAACTACATAACGTTATACGTTATATCGTAATGCTGCATAACGTTATATGTTATAACGTATTACCATATAACGTTATACGTTATAGCGTAATGCTACATAACGTTATACGTTATAACGTAATACTATAAAACGTTATACGTTATAACGTAACACTACATAACGTTATACGTTATATCGTAACGCTGCATAACGTTATATGTTATATAGTAATGCTACATAACGTTATATGTTATATAGTAATGCTACATAACGTTATACGTTATATCATAATGCTACATAACGTTATACGTTATATCGGAATGCTACCTAACGTTATACGTTATATCGTAATGCTACATAACGTTATACGTTATATCGTTCAGCTACATAACGTTATACGTTATATGGTAAAGCTACATAACGTTATACGTTATAACGATATACTATATAACGTTACACGTTATATCGTAATGCAACATAGCGTTATACGTTATATCGTTATGCTACATAACGCTATTCGTTATATAGTAATGCTACATAACGTTATACTTTATATCGTATTGCTGCATAACGTTATATGTTATAACGGTATTACCATATAACGTTATATGTTATAACGTATTACCATATAACGTTATACGTTATAGCGTAATGCTACATAACGTTATACGTTATAACGTAATACTATAAAACGTTTATACGTTATAACGTAACACTACATAACGTTATACGTTATATTCGTAATGCTGCATAAACGTTATATGTTATATAGTAATGCTACATAACGTTATACCGTTATATCGTAATGCTACATAACGTTATACGTTATATCGGAATGCTACGTAACGTTATACGTTATATCGTAATGCTACATAACGTTATACGTTATATCGTTCAGCTACATAACGTTATACGTTATATGGTAAAGCTACATAACGTTATACGTTATAACGATATACTATATAACGTTACACGTTATATCGTAATGCTGCATAACGTTATAAGCTATATAGTAATGCTACATAACGTTATACGTTATATCGTAATGCTACATAACGTTATACGTTATATCGGAATGCTACATAACGTTATACGTTATATCGTAATGCTACGTAACGTTATACGTTATATCGTAATGCTACATAACGTTATACGTTATATCGTTCAGCTACAATAACGTTATACGTTATATGGTAAAGCTACATAACGTTATACGTTATAACGAAAAACTATATAACGGTATACGTTATATCGTTATGCTACATAACGTTATACGTTATATGGTAATGCTACATAACGTTATACGTTATAACGTAATACTATATAACGTTATACGATATATCGTAATGCTACATAACGTTATACGTTATAAACGTATTACCATATAACGTTATACGTTATATCGTAATGTTACATAACGTTACGCGTTATATCGTAATGCTACATAACGTATTACGTTATAACGTAATACTACATAACGTTATACGTTATATCGTAATGCTACATAACGTTTATACGTTATAACGTAATACTACATAACGTTATACGTTATAACGAAATACTTTATAACGTTATACGTTATATCGTAATGCTACATAACGTTGTACGTTATAACGTATTACCATATAACGTTATACGTTATATCGTAATGTTACATAACGTTACACGTTATATCGTAATGCTACATAACGTATTACGTTATAACGTAATTCTACATAACGTTATACGTTATATCGTAATGCTACATAACGTTATACGTTATAACGTAATACTACATAACGTTATACGTTATATCGTAATGCTACATAACGTTATAAGTTATAACGTAATACCATATAACGTTGTACGTTATATCGTTATGCTACATAACGTTATTCGTTATATAGTAATGCTACATAACGTTATACGTTATATCGTAATGCTACATAACGTTATACGTTATATCGTAATGCTACGTAACGTTATACGTTATATCGTAATGCTACATAATGTTATACGTTATATCGTACTGCTACATAACGTTATACGTTATAACGTATTACCATATTAACGTCATATGTTATAAGGTAATACTGTGTAACGCATTTCGTTATGACGTAATGCTACATAACGTTATACGTTATAATGTAATACTATAAAACGTTATACGTTATAACGTAAAACTAGATAACGTTATACGTTATATCGTAATGCTGCATTACGTTATATGTTACAACGTATTACCATATAACGTTATACGTTATAGCGTAATGCTACATAACGTTATACGTTATAACGTAATACTATAAAACGTTATACGTTATATCGTAATGCAACATAACGGTATAAGTTATATCGTAATGCTTCATAACGTTTATACGTTATATCGTAGTGCTACATAACGTTATACGTTATATCGAAATACTACATAACGTTATACGTTATAACGTAATACTATATAACGTTGTACGTTATACCGTTATGCTACATAACGTTATACGTTATATCGTAATGCTGCATAACGTTATATGTTATAACGTATTACCATATAACGTTATACGTTATAGCGTAATGCTACATAACGTTATTTGTTATAACGTAATGCTACATATCGTTGTAAGTTATACGTTATAACGAAAAACTATATAACGGTATACGTTATATCGTAATACTACATAACGTTATACGTTATAACGTAATACTATATAACGTTGTACGTTATACCGTTATGCTACATAACGTTATACGTTATATCGTAATGCTGCATAACGTTATATGTTATAACGTATTACCATATAACGTTATACGTTATAGCGTAATGCTACATAACGTTATACGTTATAACGTAAATGCTACATAACGTTGTAAGTTATACGTTATAACGAAAAACTATATAACGGTATACGTTATATCGTTATGCTACATAACGTTATACGTTATATGGTAATGCTACATAACGTTATACGTTATAACGTAATACTATATAACGTTATACGATATATCGTAATGCTACATAACGTTATACGTTATAACGTATTACCATATAACGTTATACGTTATAACGTATTACCATATAACGTTATACGTTATATCGTAATGTTACATAACGTTACACGTTATATCGTAATGCTACATAACGTATTACGTTATAACGTAATACTACATAACGTTATACGTTATATCGTAATGCTACATAACGTTATACGTTATAAACGTAATACTACATAACGTTATACGTTATAACGAAATAGTATATAACGTTATACGTTATATCGTAATGCTACATAACGTTGTACGTTATATCGTATTACCATATAACGTTATACGTTATATCGTAATGGTACATAACGTTACACGTTACATCGTAATGCTACATAACGTATTACGTTATAACGTAATTCTACATAACGTTATACGTTATATCGTAATGCTACATAACGTTATACGTTATAACGTAATACTACATAACGTTATACGTTATAATGTAATACTATAAAACGTTATACGTTATAACGTAAAACTACATAACGTTATACGTTATATCGTAATGCTGCATAACGTTATATGTTATAACGTATTACCATATAACGTTATACGTTATAGCGTAATGCTACATAACGTTATACGTTATAACGTAATACTATAAAACGTTATACGTTATAACGTAACACTACATAACGTTATACGTTATATCGTAATGCTGCATAACGTTATATGTTATATAGTAATGCTACATAACGTTATATGTTATATAGTATGCTACATAACGTTATACGTTATATCGTAATGCTACATAACGTTATACGTTATATCGGAATGCTACGTAATGTTATACGTTATATCGTAATGCTACATAACGTTATACGTTATATCGTTCAGCTACATAACGTTATACGTTATATGGTAAAGCTACATAACGTTATACGTTATAACGATATACTATATAACGTTACACGTTATATCGTAATGCTACAATCTGATAGAGTGTGT